>JASXTE010000002.1:6922682-7170182 GCA_030280995.1 Hemileia vastatrix | reverse complement strand
CGACTCTTCTTACACCAGAAAAAAAAAAAACATGGACACCTGAAAGCAGGTGCTAATCCCTATCTTTGATTTAACTCAATTTCATCTCAGCTGTAATTGTTCTGGAAAGACTGCATACTGAACAATGAGCACACCAGCTTGTGCAACATCAAATCAAATTTACTCTTAAATCAAAACTGAATATAGGATAAGGAACCTGCTAGCAGGTTCCACTTGATTTTTTGTGGTGTTATGCAGTATAAAAATTTAAATGATGTGCAATGTTTTGAATTATGAAGTGTTATGCTGCAGAGTGCTGTGTATGAATGGGATGATTCTGACAAATCAGTGAAATGAGATGTTATGGTGAAAGAAGCACTTTTGGTTGAGAAAGTGCATATTTGAGTGAGATAAGTGACTTTTTTTCATTTTGAAATCCACCAGTGTTGGGGCTAGTTTGTTTTGGAAATCCACACTTAATTAAGTGTGGACTTTCCAGAACTGACACACCCCCTATTAAAGAGTTGCTTTCTTTATTTAGTTAAAATTAAGTAAATATTAATACATTTCTTTCTGAATTTCTTCTTTAATATCAACATGAAATTCTTCCAACAATTCACATTTCTCCTTCCTTAGATTTTTAAACTCTTCAACATTTTTTGTCTAACTAAACTACTTATATCTAATAATCTAGATCCTACACTGTCAATCATACTTTCTATTTTTTCATCAATTAAATTTGGGAATTTTTCTTTTGTATTGGATTTATCACTTTCTTTTATTTCTTCCTGAATACTATCATCATCCACTGATTCTTTTTTTTTTTGCTTTTTATATGAATTCTACTACTTGAAGAATGATGTTTCTGTTGTGGTCTTCCAACATTGGCAGAGGCCTTTGTTGGACTGTTTGGCGCTGTTTTTGTATGTCTTAATTGACATTGGTTGAAGAATTACATGTTATTTTAGTTTTATTCAGTGAATATTGAGACTATGGGTATGTGAGTACAAGCATTGAATAGCCCTGGTTTTTCTCTATATTTTGTGTCTTGATGACATTTTTCATATTCTAAGTTTTAAGGGGTCATTTCCTCATTTTTCATTTCTAAAAGATAGCTGTTTAATTTTTTTTTTGTGTTTTACGGGCTAACCTTAGGTCTTAGGTTTAAGTGCTTAGTACTATTAAGTAGAGCTAATTTGGTTCTATATTTTATGTCACAATGTTGTCATAGCTTAATTTTGTGTTTTAAGGGTTTTAGTAGTCATGGTGGATTTTTCTAAGTATTTTGGGCTTTATTGGAAGTTTTTGGTGGGTTTTTGGCTTCAGGGAGGTCTGGCCACTTCTAGGTGGGCCGACCACCTTTGTTATAGAAGGCTGGGGAGAGTTTCTAGAGGGTTTTTATTCAATTTGGCTGTCAAAAGTGACAAATTTGTTGCTGTGCATGGATTTTTTAGAGGGTGGTCTGTGTGTACATACTGAATAAGAAAGTTTGAGGCAGCCTTAATTATCGTACAACCATCTGGTAATTATATCATTGTTTCTCACTCAGTTTTCACTGTTTTTTTTAGGCCACAATTGGCTGTGTTGGTTGAAAGGTTAGTTCTTCATTTAACTCAACTTTGGCAACTGGTTTCTCTGGTGTAGCTTTGCAACCTGCATCAAGTATTATTTCTGTTTTCTGTGCAACAAGTGCACAGTGTTTTGGTTTTCTGGTGTGGATCTTTCTGAATTTCTGGTTTCTGGTTCTTGGTCTCCTAGTGGCTACTGTCTTGACCTGTTAAGCAGTCAAGAAGTGTGTTGGAATGGGTATAGTAACAGTCTCTAATTTGCTGTAGCAAATAAATCTCACCTGGTATTTCTCAAAGGGACAGGGGTTTTTCTCTCCAGTTTTTCATCCAATTCCCTTGGTCAAGGCATATAGCTAGTACTATAAGATTTTCTACACCGTGAACACGTTTTAGCTAAAAAATTTGTTTTTTTATTGAGTCCCAATTTTATATTTGTAAAGTATTTCTCCAAACTCATAAGATTTCTCACTTGAGGAATAATTTTTGTATGAATCTTCCTTCCTCTTCATCAGAAATAATATCTTTTCTGGTTTGTAATTTTTTTTTTTTTCAATTATCTTCAGTGGCTTCATTTTAAATAATCTTTGTTTTATTTATCTATTCCAATAATGAAATATCTTAAAAAATCTCTCTTTTATCCTAGTGAGTCAAAAATTTAAAGTTTTTGAATTGAGATTTTGGTTCAGGATTAAGTTTAGGAACATTACATTTTAGATAATGCCAATGGAAGCTTTGAAATGTTTCAACTCTTGCTTGAACTACTGTATTTTTAACACAATAGTGATTAGATTTTTTGCATCTTGTGCAAAGTTTAGAGTATTGATATGTGAACTGATAACCCTTGTTAGAATAGTCTTCAATACTAGATGAGGTACTCATTTAAAATATTCTGGAGAAAAAAAAACTTTAAATATACTTTGGTTGTTAGAGAAAATGGATCTTAGTAGACCAAGAATATTTATGGAATAAAATTATGCAAGCTTATTTTTGCAACAAATTAAACTGAAATTTACTATATTATGGGTTCCAGACCACCAAATTATTTATAAGTCAAAAAAATTTTTTAGACAATACCGTCCCCTGCTATTTACCATAACAGGGGTTGGTGATCACCATTTTTTTTTTCCAAGTCAGAAAAAAATTTATGACAAAAAAAAATGGCAATACCCTCCCCTGTGTTTTATTGAAGTAGGGGCATAGATTGCCAAAATTTATGTTCATTTCATAAATTAACATGAAAAAAAGTCTTACAAGATAATTAAAAAACCTAAATTAATGACAATTCAAGTAAAAATGTGAGTGTACATTTTCTGTAACCAAAGTCAACAAAATCAAACACAAATGTGTACATGAACCTCATGGGAAAAATAAATTTCCTCATGGTTACTATTATACAACACACGGCCTGATGGCTCATTAATTTAGGTAAGTAGAGTATCATATATGACTTGTAAAATGTTAATTCATGAGATAAAAATAAAATTTGACAACCTATATTACACCCCATACTTTTTTTTTCTACCTAATGTTTTTTGTTTTATCTCACCTTTTTTTCTAACCTTATCAATCCTATTTACCAGCTCCCTATTGATTTGAAAAGAAAATTTGAAGTGTGTGAATTCTTCACAGGATTCTAAGCCAGGTGGTTCTTTAGTTGTCTGGTGATTATGAAGATTTGAATACCAAATTGCTTCAATTATTACATTCCTGTTCCAAATTCAATAATGCATCAATGATCTGGAAAGTATAGACCATGGCCTTTTGTAGATGAGGAGGGTGAGGGGATAGGAAGACCAGTTTTTGGATTAATTTAGGAGATTATTCCAAATGTGAGCAAGTTGAGATTGTTTTCATCCATGTGGATTTATTTATAAAAACCACCAAAATTTACTGTGACATTAGAAGCAAAAATATCATTATCAACAAGTTTTAGCCATTCTGAATCTGTCCAAATAGGGATTCTAAACCGTTCTTCCAACTCATGATTAGATTCAAAAGAATTTTGACATTGATTCTTTAATTGATGAGCTAAAAAATGGTTGAATGTTGACAAGGAGTCCCATTTTTTTAAATCTTGTTTCATTTCTTTGGAAGTAAGATCTCTTAGTAAAAAGTAAATACCTGTAGAAAGACTAAGAAATTTTTTTTATATTCATTCATCTATAAATAAGCTTACTAAGTGAAAAACTTTTGTCATATCCTGGTCTCCAACCAATACCATACATGAAACCTCCAAGAATATTTTTGTTTGATAAAAGTTGACAAGCTAAGGCCATTTAATACAAAGTCAATATAAGATCTGAAAAATTTTGAAATGTTTCATTTGTATTTTCTTCAAATGAGTGAACCTCAAAAATAAATTGAAGTTTTAAAGAATTAGAAACAAACAGCAATTTTATTTATTTATTTCCAGTCTTATCTTCTTCATTGTTACTCAACTTTATTTTATTTTATTTTTTGGTTATAGACTCAGGAAAAAAAAATTGTATTTTCAGGTAGTTCTTTTGGATAAATTTTTTTTTTCTTTGGAAGAATCTAGTTTTGAAGTAACTGAAGAAAGTTTAGCTGCCAATAAATTTGGGAAAAAATTGTTTTTCTCTTATGTAATTTCTACTTTGACCAGGTTTTGAAAGAGATGATATTGAAGAAAGTGAAGAAGAAGAAGATGAATATATTGAGATAAGTGAAGAAAGGGGTGATTTTGAGGAAGGCATTTCTTTATTTTTAGATGAGTCTAGATTTGCAGTCATTTTTTTCTGAAAAAAAGAAAAATATACAATCAAATAGAATAAAATATACAAAATTGGATGAAGCTTACCTAAAAAGCTCTCCTCAAACTACCTGAGAGAAATAGTCCCAAAAATTGCCAAAAAAAGAGTCCCAAAAGTTCAAAAAAAGAGTCCCAAAAGTTCAACAAAAGAGCCTCAAAAGTTTCCAAAAAGAGTCCCAAAAGTACTCAAAAAGTGTTCCAAAATTTTCAAAAAAAAGTGTCTTGAAATTCCCCTAAAACATCCCCAAAAATTTCCAGAAAAGCGCCAAAAGGTTTCCAGAAAATTAGCCAATAGTGCCAAAAAAAAATGACCAAAATTAACTTAAAAATACTTTAAGATGATTTTAAAATGTTTGCAAATGGTTTACAAGTGTTTAAGAGAATTTCTGAATTGATTTAGTGAAAAAATAGACAGAAGATAGCCCAAAAACACTTAGAATTCACTAAGAAATGCTTGGAAAATGTTTCTGGGAGGTTTTAACAAAATAAAATACCAAAAACAGGCAAAAAAACACCTCAAATTAGGTGGAAATTTCCCATAAAAAGTTTACAAATTTTTTCTGAATGATTCCAAAGCAATTTAGCAAAGAAAAAGGCCAAAAAAGTGAAAATGCCTAAAAAGGACCAAAAAACACCAAAAAGTCAATAAATCAAGAATAAAAATGATAGAGAACAAGAAAAAATGAGGAAAAAAGGGAAAAAGGGAAATAAGAACAGATAAATCAGCAATAAAAACAAAGAAGATGATAAAAAAAGAAACAAAAAAAGAGACAAGAAAAAAGACACTTCAATTAGCAATTAAATTAAAAAAATGAGAATATGACTTACTTTGAGTGCTGTGAAGTGAGAAGTATCAGAACCAAAAATGAATGATGGAAGCTAGTGATAAAGAGAAGATGAAATATCTTAGTGAGACAGAATATTAGAAATGTTATGCAATTTCAAGTCTGGGAGCTGAACCAAAACGAATGAAACTGAGAAACTGGGGAATTTGATTGGCAAAAATTATTACACAAAAAAAAACTGTAAATCAGTTAAACTAAGCCCTCAAAGTGAGAAAGGATGATTGGTAGTATTTGAGCATGCATAGAACTGGTTTGATATGATGAAGTACTTCTAGATTCTATTGGTGGAGAGGGATCAGGACTCTCATCTTCATAAAGCTCATTCCATCCATCTTTTAAGTTAGAAAGAAGATTGTGTAATATAAGACAAGCAGTAATCCAGTCTAAAGTATCCTTAATTTCTTTTTTTTTGTGGAGTGGAGTCCTTAGTTCTTGTGGAAAAGTAAATTGGCCTTTCAGTATCCCTATTGCATGCTCAATCCTAACACAAGATTTTGCTAGATGAGTATTGAATCTTGATTCTTCACTTTCTTAATCACCAGTCCCACAAAAATCAGGGATGACATAAACACCATTTGAATAAGCAGACTCTTCCAAAAGATATTGGATTTCATCAAAAAAATATTGAGAATGTTTAAAAATATTCATTTGCTGAAATACAGAGGAATTGTGGCAAGCACCAGGGAATCCAGCATGAAAAGAAATGAATTTCTTGTTAATATCACAAAACAATGGAAGAGCTATTAAGTACCTAAAAAAAAGGATAAGATTAATATGAGATTGGTTTGAAGCTCTAAAAGAAACAAATATCACCTTTTTTTGCAATCAAAATAGCTATTTCCATCTCTTGCAGGTTTTGTACTCAAGGGTATGGTGGTACCATCAACAAAACCAATGAAGCCAGGAAAACCTTCTTTTTTCATCACCTGAGAGTTCTCCAACCTTTCTTCTTTATTGGGCCATTTCAGAAGTTGAGCTTCAAGGGAAAGAATCACAGTTATGACTTGCTTTGTATAAAGGTGAACTGTTCCTTGACTAAGCTTGAAGAGGTTTTCAAGATGGGTTAATGCTTCACCATTACCATTTGAGCCAAAATGGCAAAGTGCCACAGATATTTGAATAGCTGGATCTCTTTGAGGACAATGAGAATTATTTTTGAAAATTTAATGATCTTTAATCAATTCAAGTAAACTAAGAAAGCCAGGAAAAGTTGTACAAAACATCTGTTGAAAGCTAGCTTCAGGAAGGTTGGCAAAAACATCAAGGTGATATTGAGGTTGGTGTAGTATGGAAGGTGCTTTAGGAAATAAGTTGCGGTTCTCCAAAATGTTGCACATAAAATCCAAGTCAAGTTCTGCATCAGAATTGGGATCAGAGTTAACCATTAGATCAAGAGCTACAGCTGCAGCAGTGATCTCAAGTTGATGAAAGACAGAAAGTGGCATGTTATGTTGCTGAAAAGTGGTAAAGATTAAGGGTAAGTGTATGATTAAGGGATTAATTAAGCTCTGGTAAGTCATATACCTTGCTCATATGAATAAGCCCTTAAGGATTAGGCTCAAAAAAATTCTAGGTGTTGTTGCTTTTGTACCTAGTGTTGGCATCTTTGTGCCTAGTGCTGACTAATCATGATGATGAAGGGAAGTGTTTTGATGACTTGTTTGACCCAAAAGAAGACATGTTTGGGGACAAATACAGTTTGAAAGGAAGGTGGAGTGGAAGCCTAATAACAGTTGGTTTGTGTCCATGAATGGGGAATACAATAATACACCAAGATGCTTCAGAAGCAGAAATATATCTACCATTCAAATAAGTTTTCTTTCATTAATGTTGTGTTCTTCACCCTCCAAGACCATTGCTGTGCAATCATGAGCTTTATAGACATATTTAAAAAAATAATTGACTGCAGAGATGATTTTTTCCACTCCAAAATTGACATGGAGATTAAAACAGCATGTTAAATATGGATTATAAGGGACCAAATTTTGATTGGTGTAGTTAAAGCTTCCTCCAGACTTGGAATATGTCCTTCCATTATTCCTCTTTTGATATAAAGGATAACAATATTCATCCATAGAAGTTGATTCACTATATTTTTGTGGATATTTTTTTTAGAAGATTTCCAACTTTTTATGCAGGAGTAAAGGGCATTGGTAGAGCCACAGGGTCTGAATGGCATGCAATTTGTGAAAAGTTTGAAAATTACTGGGTCTTCTATAGGGTTTGGTAACTCAGCAGAAACAATTGAATCAATATCTTCTGCTGAGAGTGGCTTATCAGGTTAATCCAAGCAAATGAGAATAAGTACATAGAGTAATCCCCTCTTCTGGAATCCAAATACATACACATATGCCAAAACAGACCCAAAAACACCACAAGCATGTGCAGTTGCCCCATTTTTAAGCAATTCTTTCAATATAGCATCAAGTTTAAATATGAATACCCTTGCCATCAAGTCTGGACAATCTTATACAGTCTGGCCATCAAAAAGATTCTCACTGATTTCCTTCTAGTTTGGATTGCATGTGACTGTAATAAAATAATTGGGTTTACCAAATTTTTGAAAAATAGCCATCACATCATAATATAGTTGAGTTATATTTTGTGGAACTCCAACAAATCTGGAAGATAATATTATTTGATTCCCAATCTATTCCAAACTCATCCCACAATTTATTGCATCAACAAAACCACCAGACAGATCAGCACATATTTCAATTTGATTTTCTTTGATCCAGTATAGACAGCTTTTTTCAACCTGGGCAAAACAGTCAGCTATAAATTCTTGAAATAATGATCCAGAGGAGTGAAGTATTGGAAAACCTTGATGATTGAAGTGAAATTGATAAGCATATTATTGCCTCAGTGAAACAATAGTTGAGCCTCCTTTACCCCATACATCTATGAAAAAGAATATCAACAGAATGAATTAAAGATTTAAAAAGGGCATAAAAATTTGATAACAGATGTACCATATTCTTGTCCATTATCTCTTTCAAAATCCATGTTTCCATAATCATCATTGGATTCACCCTCACTATTTTCTGAATGAGTTATTCAAGTCAGGTGAGTTCCCAATTGCCATCCAATCTCTCCAAATAGGAATAATAGAGGGAGGTGCAAGGGGAAATAGCTGGGATAAAAATCATTTATCCTTTGGGGAAGTTCATCCAATTTCTCTGAAGTGATATCCCTTTTTTCCTGAAGCTCTTCACCACATCCCTGCATAATAACACCATTGTGAGAAGCTGTAGAGAGGTTATACCATCAAATATCAACATTTCTTGGTACCATTATAGAAAGACTCTTCCATTTGCCTTTCTGTAAGCACAATCCAAGGTAGTTGGATAAACCAAAGAAAACTGCCAGGCTAAGGTCAAGTACAAGGACGTGAACTAGCTTGAATAGTCAGTTGTCTAGAAGATTTTAATGGTCCTATATGAATGCTGTAGTTCTAATCCACTAAGTAGTAAAATATAATCAAATATAAAGGTCTCAGTAATATAATTCTCACTATTCTTATATATGACTTACAATCTTTATAGTTGGTAGAAAAATAGATTATATAAATTCAGATACTATTCAAAAGTCTTATAAAAGTACTAATTGATATGTATTGTAATTGATTTGGTTATATTGGTTAAATTGTAATGATAAAGAATGTAGAAACAAGACCCAAAAACCTCCTCCTTTTATACACACTGAGTTCCCCAATGATTCCCTTGATTTACCACCCAATACACAGTTAATGACGCCTCTAAACAACTAATAGAAATGCCCATCAACATCCCTAGTGACCCATGACATAATTAGACAAGTAACAACCACCAAAATACTGTAATAATAAGGGAAATCCATCAAAATTAAAGAAAAAGACAAAAAGAGAGTATATGCGTATTAAACAATAATATTAAAGACTAAAGGAGACTTTTTAAGGTTAATAATAGCTTAATAATAAGGGGGATTTACTGTAGAAATAATGGGGCTAATCCTGACATTATACTACGTGAAATTCCCATTCAAAAATAACCAAAATTGACTGAGAAACCACCCAAAAACTTAAAAAAGAGCATGAGATGTGGGGTAACTACATGCAGTTCTTGGCAGGCGCTTGCACGGGTAAATCCTTGACTAAAATTAGGCGAATTTAAGCGTGGTGATGAAATAAAGTGCCAAGAGTGAGGTTATTAATGAAATTAGTGCATATAAATAAGGTCAATGCATTATTAATTAAGCTAGGACACTAAATAAGCGCCTGTCGCCTATTTTAGTGTGTTTCCCCACAGTGGGCGTAGAATGTGGGGTAATTATAGTGTGAAAAAAGATAACTTTGCTAAAAATGAAGCTATTCACACGGGAAAAAAGCAGGCAGTATGTGGCCAGTACACAGAAGCCATTTCTGGCATAAAAAACACCAAATTTGAAAAGTGTTATTTTTATGCATTTAAATAGCCAAATCAATAGTTCTAAATGAGCCCAATTGATCTGTCAAAGCGCAATTTTGATATTCTCAATTTTATAGCGCATATAGTCAACTTTTAAGTGAAATAAAGCGCATTTCTTGTTTTTTGCATAAAACAATGAATATAACAGCTTTAAGTGTACTTAAAAATTATGTAGCCTTATACTTAAGGTTCTTAAGATTACCCTAACATACTCCAACTTAATATTAAGTACATAAGACCTATAAAAGGTGGATATATGCGTGTATATAAGGTGTTATAATGGCATTTTTTGTGTATTATCATAATTTTACTTATGTATACTATTTGTGTACTCTCATTTATTATTCCCATGTATAGTTCATGTGTTTAACATAACTTATAGTTACTTTTTACTCAGTCCTGGAGATATACAGGCTGACACTCGCCCACCCAAAAAAAACAATAAAAAAAATGATAAGTTATACATTTTATTTTATTAATTTGTAATTTTCAGGTATTCAGAATAAATCTGTAGCATTAAAGATTCGACTTTAAAGAAATAAAACATAATAAAATATTATGAGTACTGGTTTTTTAACCCCTCAGCTGGTTGAACAGAAATTTATTTCTGTTTAAATTTTTTAAGAAGGGTGGATAAATTAGAAATTTCTTTTTCAGGTATCCATTTATCAAATTCATTTGATTTCCCTTTAAATCTTAGTAAATACTCAGTTCCTTTTTCTTTAGTAAGGATTCTTTTCTTGAGTATTTTTTCAATCTCTTCTTTTTCCACAATTTCTTCAGGTTGCTTTTTAGGCCTTCTCCTTCTTTTTGGAAATAAGTCAGGATCATTTGCATGGTAAGGTTTCTTTTTTAGACTGCCAGGAATATTATCCAAATCACAGCTTAGAGAGATTTTCATCTCATGGTCTTTGACCAATCCTAGTTCATTTGAACCATGAGCAAATGCCATAGGATATGCTTTAATCAATCTCAAAATATCTTCTTCTTCAATTTTTGAGAGTTGAGGACTGAAAGAGGCCTTTTGGATTTCATTTTCCAATTCAACCACTTCATTGGTGGTTCTTCCACCTTGCAGTTGTTCTTCTCTAGGAGAAATGGTATATACTGAATTTTTAGAACATATTTTGAATTTTCTTTTACCATTCACACCTATGGTGAAACAACTGTTTGCAGGATCTAGTTTAATGCCAAATTTTGTCAATAAATCATTGCCAATAATAAACCAATCACTACAATTATTATTATCCATTACTACAAATTCACAAACTGCTCTAACATATCCATTATTATATTTAAAGAATACAGCAGTTTTATATTTGCCAATTGGATTTAATACTGAACCAAAACCTTTCCAGTTCTTTGTCTGAACAGATTCTAGTTTTTCCTGGTACTTACTATCAATTTTCATTAATGTATTAATTGAAACTACACTACCTGCAGCCCCAGTGTCAAGAATGGCATTCATTTCTTTTCCACATATGATAATAGGTGCTCTGATAGGTGTTATTTTGTAAGTATCATGAGATACATCTTTAATTATTTCAGCTTCCTCTATGGAAGTTAAAGATGTGTCTGTATGAGGTATAGCATCATTCAGGAGCATTATATCCTGTTCTAATACAAATATCTCATTTTCATCATCACTGTAAGATATGTTACTTTTGCAATCCTCACTAGATTCCACATTCTCATCTTCATGATTACTAGGTTCAGAATTCTGTATGGTTTCAATAACATTTATTCCCTTCTTACACATGTGACCCTTAACCCAAGGTTCATTACATTTGTAACAAGTGTTATTTTCTTGTCTCTTAGGGACAAGGGGAGCTGAAGGTTTTTTCTTTTCCACTGGTAACTTACTTGTAGTAGGTTTTACCACTTCAACACTTTGTCTGTAATTACTATACTTGGTTTCATACTTGTGGTTTAATAATATCTCATTGCATATATTAATGAATCCAGAGGTGTCTCTGACAGTTTCAGTTCTAGCTACAATAATGTCTCTAACTGATATAGGCAACTTGTATATTATTTTTTCTTTCCACTCTTCATAATCCATTTTTGGATCCATAGCTTTCATGATTTTTATTAAATTCATTAAGAAGACCATGGGCTTATCTCCAGCATTTGGATTATATCTGGCCCTTTCATACAGTCTTTGTTGAGTGATTCTAAATTTTGGGCCACCAAATTGCCTTTCAATTAGTGCCTTCCATTCATTCCAGGAGTAATTAATTCCCTCACTCAATACAGATTCAAACCATAATAAGGCCACATCTGTAAATAAAGATATTAACTTTGAAGTAATTTCTTCATCAGGTAATTTGTATGAAAATTTTAAGTTATCAATTCTTTGTATGAATTGTTGCCAATCAGATTTTGAATCCCCGTCAAAAGAAGGGTACTGATCTAACTTAGGCCAGTTCTTTTGGCTAGTTTTTGCTTCCCTAACCTGAGGAATATTGAGTAATTCACTTACTTTAGAAAGATGATCATTTATCTCATCTTTTACTGATTTTATATTCTCAGAGCCCATAACACTATGTTCATGTTCAATCATTGGTTTATCATCAGAGTGTTTCATAAAAACTGGTACTCTTTCTACATAAGAGGTATTATCTTTTATTGTTTCAGTATTTTTCAAAATGTTAGCTACTTCAATTTCTACTCTTTGTAACCTATCTTTTATCACAGGTACATGATTTAAGGTATCATTTACATTTGAAAAAGACAATTTTACACGTCCCTCTATGGTAGCCATAATATTCTGAGAGTGTTCTAATTTACTTTCTAAATTTCTAATCTCAGATTTTAATCTTTTATTCTCATTGATTAATTCATTATTTGAATTTTCAATAATTTTTAATTTATTGGCTGTGGTACTCAATGATTGTGTTAGTTGTAATAATACATTTTCTGTATTAATGTTTGACTCTTTTGAGAACTCTTCCAATTTTTCAATTCTCAATAATAATTTACTTATTATTTTTGATTCCATTGGATTCTCTTTTAAAAAATATTCTATTTTTTCCGTGTCCAATTCAGAAGACTCATTATCAGGGTCAAGATTTAATTCATTTGATTCCATTTTTATATTAATAGTATTTTCCTGGTGATCAATAAAACTATTTACATTGTCCTCATGTAAAGACAAGTTTAACATATTCTGTTCAAATGAATAATCCTTTAAATCCTTATCAATAATATCCAATATTTCCTTATCAATCTCATTACCTATAAGTAATTTATTTTCAGGTTGATATAATTGATCATAAGAAGTTGGATGACTTACCAAGGTCTTATCCCACTTCCCCTGCCTCTCCTTGCCTTTCCCCTGTAAGGGTGACTGCTGGATCCTTGTTGAGTAGGATTGTTGTAATTTTGGGCGTACCAATCCCATTTCCATTTGCTTACTGTAATTTTTTGGTCCTCCTCTTGGGCTGGAGGTGTTGCTATGGAATTGTTGGATGCCACTATTGGTGGTTGAGTCTTTATGTCCACTAGAGCTTGGTTGACTTCTATGAAACCTTGAGCTGCTCTCTTTTCCAGATTGTTGATCTGGTCCACTATGTTGTTGACTCTTATTGTCAAGGTGTTCATTAGGGTGGATAGGGAGTGAACTTGTTCTTGTGATGTATTTTTTGACTTCTTTATTGAAACCTGCTTTAGAAGCTTTTCCCTTTCCTCCAGAGACATTTGTGGAGTGTTGTTGATTATGGGAGAGTCCTGGCCCTCCATTTGAATGTCCTGTAACAGGTCTTTCAGCTCTAGGTCTTAAGTTATAAGGTTTTGCCTTATTACTTACAATGTCATTGTTGTCACACATTTTCACGTGGAATTTAAAGAATTTGAGAATTTAAATATAAAAACTTTCAAAAAAGAGTTTTATCAGTATTTATCAATACCACTGAAGACAATTTTATTGCTTACTTACTGGTATGAAGTGAATCTTTAAGTGCCAAAAGTCAAATATGCTTTTTATGTGGTCACTTAATTTAACTGGTCTACAATATGTACCCGTGTTTTTATATTTAAAAGAAAACAACTGTTAGTAAGATTCTCTCTAAATATTTAATGAGTATTACAAACCAATAAAAAGAAAAAATTAAGAGTCTTGTTAAAAGAAAACAATTAATCAGTTTATTTGGTTTATTATCTGCAAAGATCACAAATTTAATTGGTCTATTGACAGACTCCCACTAAGAACAATTTTATGTTAAATTAGTGGTAAAAATTTTATCTGCAAAGATCACAAATTTAATTGGTCTATTGACAGACCCACTAATAACAATTACATGTTAAATTAGTGGTAAAATTGTTGATTCAATATCACAATTTTATTATATAACAGGGCTTCTTTTTCTGAAATCACTATATAAGTGACCCCAACCTGTTGTAATTATCCAAATATTTCTATAGGGATATTATTTACGTGCACCTTCTTTTGAAAATTTCACTTACAGGATTATAACAGAATTCTTGAGGAAAGGTCCCCAATTGTCAGGCTAAGGTCAAGTACAAGGACGTGAACTAGCTTGAATAGTCAGTTGTCTAGAAGATTTTAATGGTCCTATATGAATACTGTAGTTCTAATCCACTAAGTAGTAAAATATAATCAAATATAAAGGTCTCAGTAATATAATTCTCACTATTCTTATATATGGCTTACAATCTTTATAGTTGGTAGAAAAATAGATTATATAAATTCAGATACTATTCAAAAGTCTTATAAAAGTACTAATTGATATGTATTGTAATTGATTTGGTTATATTGGTTAAATTGTAATGATAAAGAATGTAGAAACAAGACCCAAAAACCTCCTCCTTTTATACACACTGAGTTCCCCAATGATTCCCTTGATTTACCACCCAATACACAGTTAATGACGCCTCTAAACAACTAATAGAAATGCCCATCAACATCCCTAGTGACCCATGACATAATTAGACAAGTAACAACCGCCAAAATACTGTAATAATAAGGGAAATCCATCAAAATTAAAGAAAAAGACAAAAAGAGAGTATATGCGTATTAAACAATAATATTAAAGACTAAAGGAGACTTTTTAAGGTTAATAATAGCTTAATAATAAGGGGGATTTACTGTAGAAATAATGGGGCTAATCCTGACATTATACTACGTGAAATTCCCATTCAAAAATAACCAAAATTGACTGAGAAACCACCCAAAAACTTAAAAAAGAGCGTGAGATGTGGGGTAACTACATGCAGTTCTTGGCAGGCGCTTGCACGGGTAAATCCTTGACTAAAATTAGGCGAATTTAAGCGTGGTGATGATATAAAGTGCCAAGAGTGAGGTTATTAATGAAATTAGTGCATATAAATAAGGTCAATGCATTATTAATTAAGCTAGGACACTAAATAAGCGCCTGTCGCCTATTTTAGTGTGTTTCCCCACAGTGGGCGTAGAATGTGGGGTAATTATAGTGTGAAAAAAGATAACTTTGCTAAAAATGAAGCTATTCACACGGGAAAAAAGCAGGCAGTATGTGGCCAGTACACAGAAGCCATTTCTGGCATAAAAAACACCAAATTTGAAAAGTGTTATTTTTATGCATTTAAATAGCCAAATCAATAGTTCTAAATGAGCCCAATTGATCTGTCAAAGCGCAATTTTGATATTCTCAATTTTATAGCGCATATAGTCAACTTTTAAGTGAAATAAAGCGCATTTCTTGTTTTTTGCATAAAACAATGAATATAACAGCTTTAAGTGTACTTAAAAATTATGTAGCCTTATACTTAAGGTTCTTAAGATTACCCTAACATACTCCAACTTAATATTAAGTACATAAGACCTATAAAAGGTGGATATATGCGTGTATATAAGGTGTTATAATGGCATTTTTTGTGTATTATCATAATTTTACTTATGTATACTATTTGTGTACTCTCATTTATTATTCCCATGTATAGTTCATGTGTTTAACATAACTTATAGTTACTTTTTACTCAGTCCTGGAGATATACAGGCTGACAAAAACCCTGTCCCTTTAAGTAAAATATGGGTTCTCAATTAACTAATCTAATAAGTCTAGTTGATAAAGAAAATACTAGTTAACTATTTGAAAATAATGGTATTGAGATGAAGAATCAGTTTTCTTTTAGTTTAGATGAAGAAAATACAACAGTAAAGTTTTACCAGAAAAGTTATTTAAATGATTGAATATTTATGTTTTTATGAAGTTTTTTATTTTTGTGAACAGATGTTATAATCAAGTCTCTGAATTTGAGACCTTTAAAACAATACCCTATAGTTATACTTTAAATGTGTTGTAGAATAATATTTATGAAGTAAACACAGCACTAGAAGAGCAGGTTATTAACAAGAGAGTCAAATATGCAGCACTCAATGATAAAAGGAAATACAAGTAAGACTCTAAATAAGGGAAGGTACTTACTTAGCCCAGAGGGTTTCAGTTAGTGGATACTCATATGGCAGCATACATTTTCATAATAAGTATGAAAGGTGGTACAGTACTTATTATGAATCTAAGGATCTCAGGAAGTGTTGGGTATGTAAAGATAGGTGTAGTGTAAGGTTATTTGTTTTGATAATGCAAAGGCTATTAGAATGGTCTCATGCTAACGCTGTACTTACACCACAAGAGAATCAATGGTGTTTTGTGCTCTTCACCACCTAATTGTTTGACCTGTCAGTCAAGAGATCTATAATTTATTGGCTTGAGACATTTCAAACAACTTTTGTCTTGCCTCTGACAGGTCAACATCAAAAGTCTTTATATCAATAAAAGTTGTTTGAAATGTCTCAAGCCAATAAATGATAGATCTCTTGACTGACAGGTCAAACAATCGGGTGGCAAAAAGCACAAAATATCATCAATTCTCTTGTGGTGTAAGTTATTACAAATCTATGGCCTCTTATTGACCATTGCCACAAAAATTGGGTCATTTGACCGTTATTTTTGAGGGTAATCAAAAGATTGAAAAGTGACAAAAATACCCTTCCATCCACTGTACAATCCAGATGAGAAAATATAAGCAAGAGATGAAAAACAAGGAAGATGAGAAATCAAAATTGCTGCTTCTGGTTAGTCGTCAATTAAAAATAAGAACATGGTGTTAGGTTTAGATTAGTGAGAACCGCAACTGCGGCCTTTAATGTATGTAGACTGTGTGCGCGAGTCCCCTCTCTTCATTCTGAAACGGGGTGAAGAGAGCGAGCTTACCATTGGGGCTTTGGGATTCGGGTGCACAGGGCATTACACATGGCACCGACATGTTGCTACAGAATACAGAAGCGAAAATTCCTGCATTTTTGAAACTAGTATGATACAGAAGATGTTTACCTATCATGTAATCTAGTTGAGCTGATGTTAAATATAAGAGCTAGGTGTATATTTCAACACTTAGATTATTTGTAATTAGAAAATAATGAAAAGATGGCGAGCAATAATAACTAAAACCAGGGCGATGGATATCCAAATGATTGACCGTTGATTCTGCAGCCGATCTTTGATCTAAAAACACGATACACAGTTTCTTGCCAGTAATAGATTCTGCCTTCACCCTAGTTGCACCACGGCAAAAATCAATCATGCTATGAAGAGCTGTAAAAACCAATCAATCCATCAGTTAATACTAAAAATCATCCTTCAAATTAAAAAAAAACCCCAGCCAACCGCTTTATAACATTATTTTGGTTTAATTTGAAAAAAAGTGAATTGTGGGTTTGTAAGCAAGTAAAGACTCAGTCGCGGTTTTCTAGGCCGGCTCCACCTCTTCGGTGGACAATGCATTTCAACAAAAATGGGTGGTCATAATATATAAATCACCCCTTTTGTGTTTTCGGAGCCCAGTGCGTTTCATCATTAAATAAATTGACTAACATCTTTATATAGATATTAAGGTGAGCGAGAGAAGAAGGGAAAACTCACAGTGAGGTAGATGGTAAAAGGCATTTTCATGCACATAACATTCGTCAAAGAATCATTAAAGGCAAGGTTACGAGCAATGTAAGAGGTGAGGTTTTCTCTGCCCATGAATATCATCCGAATTATACTCGGCAAGACTGATGGGGAGTTAGGTTAGGATCTATGGTCTGACCAACCTGCGGATATCTCACCAGAGGGTCGCAGTGAGTCCAGTTAGGTTAAAATGGTTTTTGCGCTGGATTACTTTGCCAGCTTGCAGAACATCATTATCTGCAGACTTGGAGAATGCATAAACACGTCCAGCAGACAGTGTTCAAGCTCAAGGGAATAGTCTTTTACGATATAGGAATATAATAAGCTATTCTTTTCAAGGCTAGTCTAACTGATGAAAGAGAAGAGAGTTGTAGACCAAAATCAAGAAACCAAAAAATGGCGTTTTTAGTGTTTTGGTTATGCAGTGTATATGTCTATGCAAGTTTTCTGTTTGGAAACTCAACAGTCAACCAACAGGGTAAAAGTTTTGCAGAGTAAAAGTATTCGCTTGCCTTATATTGACGCTTGAAATCTTTTTCTTATTAACTGCCATGACTTCCGTCAATCCAGCCTTTAAATATCTAGGAATTCCACATGCACTTTTAAATTCTAGAAGATATCTAAGGCTTCCATCCCGTAACACTTCCATATTTCTATTAAGCTCATTCAGTGTTTTGTCGCTCTATATTTACGACCGCAGAGAGTGTAAGCGAATCAAAAGCGAATACGTAGAACGTGTAAGACATCTTTCTGAAGAAGCTATCCCAAGCGATGATTGGGTAGCCAGTCGAGTAAAAGTCTACGGAGCTCGAGTGCCAGAAGATGTGGAAGTTGATCGGGCCATTCAGTGGTTTAAGAGGTACGTGAAGGTATGCAGAGAATTCACCAGTATTTATCTAATTATTATTATCTTTCATTTTTCGATCATTATTGTATCTCATTGATTGATCGAAATGACTTATTGGTATATTTGGTCTTCAGCCAGTACTTGTTGCTGGTGCAGTGGACTATCAAATTGTGAATGGAACCTCTCCAGGTGCGCTTGGAAGAAAGATTTGTCGTGAAATTGAGGATGAACGGGTGATTGAGGCTGCCCAAATCCAGCAAATGAATACACTACAAACTAGGGCCCAAACGGAAACTCTCACGCCACCTAACACTCAAATTCGTCAGCCTATTGGCACATTGATCGTCGGACGAGCCAGTCTCAAAGAATATTTCTGGGGACTCAAGAAGGGCTACTGCTCCTCCATCCCCATCGATTCCCTGGATGAAGACGAGAGATTGTCAGCAAAGCTTGATGCTCAGAAACTATTTGATGTGGAAGATAACGAGATAGAAATCAATACCCAGATAGATCTGAACCAAAATAATGGCAGTGATATCAACATCAACAAAATTAATAACAGTGTAGACAAAAATACCTCCATACCCACTTTACATCCTCTCCCCATTCCGCCTCAGCCCCCACTTTTGCTTGTTCCTTTTGACCATCCAATTGGTGTAAAATGGTGGCCTCTCAAACTATACCACTTCTTTAATCGTCGCCATCAATTCACTCTAGGTGGTGAAGCAGCGCTCAAATTATTACTTGCTCATACTAATCCCATTATCCCCCCTTCTAACACCAACGCCACCAATTATAATGTATCGTTCTCTGATTTACTAGATCTAGATTCTTCTTCCCTGGATGAGATTTCTAAAAATGATAGTAAGGTTGTTCACTTAACTGGTTCCACTCACCTGGATTTTTTGGCCCCAGAAGCAGATCTTCATATTTCCTCTTCTTATAAAAATGTTCCCCGAAATATTGTTCAAGCTCGTTCAGCTTACCATCAAGAATTAAAAAGTAAATTAATCCGTGCAAGGCAAATTGCAGAGAATCCCGATCAAGATCTTCCGGTCAAACATGAGGATGCACAAACTGAAGTAGAACTGCGACAAGAGGCTGTAAATAAGGAAAAAAAATGGCGTCATGATATGGAAGGTTGGACAGTAGTGAATCGAGGAAGTAAGATTTGTTGGGATGAAAGTATGAAGGATTCTTTGCGTGTGTTTTGTTCTGAAGGTTCAGATGAAAGTCAACCCAGTATCTGTGTGAAATCCTAAAATATATCCGCCCATATTAATAGTTGAAAGTGTAAATATGACATGGAGTAAATCTTGATTAATGTGGTTTCAAAATATCTTTCTCTCCCTCAACTGTGCAACTAAGTATATCGATAAGAAATCTAAATATATTCTCCTCTCATAAAGAAGGGACCCTAAACTATTGCCAAGCCAACATAGATATGCTACACTTTGCCATGATTGATCCACTTGACCATTTCCACTGATCCTTTTCTCATTCTCTCCCCCTCTCCCCTTCTTTCCTTCCATCCTTTTTTTTTTTTTTTTTTTTTGACAGTTCCATGTGTTGTGTGGTAATATGTTCAAGAAGCTACATGTATCTGGAGGCAATTAACCCACAAATTTTACTCAGTTCTATAATAAACATATGATATGTATAAGTTATCCTATGCCAAGTAAGCAGTTAAAAGCAAACCAGGTATCTTAGCAGACCATCTAGAATAAGAAATGTCAGAATTGATATTCAATAACCCCAAAATTGGTATACAGAAAGATATATTAAGTAATAGCATATGGAATAAGCTTAATTTTTCATTAAAAAAATTTAAGGAAATAAAGTATTAATAGAAGTAGTGGAGTTAAAGAAATAAGTAATCTAGAGTTTTTTTATTTTATTTTTCATATTTATATGTTGGAGATAGTTAGTTATTACAATGTCATTATAGGACATTATATATATATATATATATATATATACCAGAAAAAAAATGTTGGCACCAGTTAACAGGTGCCAGATTTTTTTATGGTGATATATCTCTTTATATATTTATATAGATTAAATTACATCAACAACATAATTTCTGGCTGATTTTTCAATGAAAAAAGCACAAAGATGTTGCCAATACGTTATAATAAAAATCACGTCAATATCCTAATCAAAAAACAACAAGGCACTTTTATCTTTATTTTTATTTTTGAGGGAGGAGAAGAGATATGAACGAGCAGAGTTGGAAAATGAGTAGAGTTCTCTTTACTCAGTCATTCATTCTTAGATTATTATTAATTGAAGAGTTTTTGCTTTCTTCATTTCTTATCTCCATTTGGGTATCAAAGTTGCCAAATACTAATTTGGAAATCCGCTAGCCCTGGGGCTGGTGAAGTTCAGAGAAAGATGCTAACCCGAAATTGCACTCTGCATAGGATTTATACCCCAACACAGCCCTACAATTTTATCATCATCAACTGATTCATTCATTCAGTTTTATTTCTATATGCATAGCCTGCGTTCAGACTATTTCTTGTCCCTGGAAGATGTAAACAAAAAATTATTTGTGCTCAACTTATAAATTACTTCAATGCCACTTGTAAAATTATTATTTACCTTATACTCTGAATTAATGAAAAAATACCACAATCAAAATTGTTTGATATCAGGTCAACTTTGATACTAGTGTAGCAAAATACCAAAGTTTTTTCAAACCCCCATGTTGGATTTCCCAGCAAATTTATTTTCAGAAATCCAACTTGTGATTATACACAAAAAGTCATAACTTTGATACCCACTAATATAAATATTTATGAATCTATCATTGGGAATATAAAGATGAGTGAAGATTTCAAGTTAATTTATTAGTTGTTTTGAGGTTCACTAAATATTTGAAGAAAAAAAAATGATAATGAGATACTTCTTCCTTCTTCTTTATATCCACCCTCACACTCTCACACAAAAAATGTAAAAATGTAAAAAATGTAAAAAATGTAAAAAATGTAAAAAATGTAAAAAATGTAAAAAATGTAAAAAATGTAAAAAATGTAAAAAATGTAAAAAATGTAAAAAATGTAAAAAATGTAAAAAATGTAAAAAATGTAAAAAATGTAAAAAATGTAAAAAATGTAAAAAATGTAAAAAATGTAAAAAATGTAAAAAATGTAAAAAATGTAAAAAATGTAAAAAATGTAAAAAATGTAAAAAATGTAAAAAATGTAAAAAATGTAAAAAATGTAAAAAATGTAAAAAATGTAAAAAATGTAAAAAATGTAAAAAATGTAAAAAATGTAAAAAATGTAAAAAATGTAAAAAATGTAAAAAATGTAAAAAATGTAAAAAATGTAAAAAATGTAAAAAATGTAAAAAATGTAAAAAATGTAAAAAATGTAAAAAATGTAAAAAATGTAAAAAATGTAAAAAATGTAAAAAATGTAAAAAATGTAAAAAATGTAAAAAATGTAAAAAATGTAAAAAATGTAAAAAATGTAAAGAATGTAAAAAATGTAAAAAATGTAAAAAATGTAAAAAATGAAAAAATGAAAAAAGTGAAAAAATGAAAAAAATAAAAGAAAATAAAAGAAAAGAAAAAGCATATGTTAAAAATTATTAATAAGGGGTGTCAAAAATTACCTTATATCACCAAAAAAAAACATCTGGAACCTGCTAGCAGGTGCCAATCCCTCAATCCATTTGTGACAAAAGAATAACTCAGATTTGATGCCACACAAGCTAGCGTATTCAGAGTTCAGTGTGCGGTCTTTCAAGAAGAATTACAGCTGAGCTAGAACTGAATCAAATCAAGGATAGGGATTGGCACCTATGATCAGGTGCCCACATTTTTTTTCTGGTGTATGCCACTTAAGCAAGCCTCAAAAAAGGTATCAAGTAAGTCATTTTAATTTGTATTACATACCCCATTAGATGGTATACTTCAACAGTGTTCTTTTCCCTACACATACCATCTGTTGGGTACATCCAAGCCCCTTAACTTGATTAGTCAGCATTAGGTACACACAGGCCCATACCTTAAATTTTTTCTTCACCTAATCCTTAGGGGCTTATTTATACACACACAGTACACTGTGCATAAAGTCTTAAGCCCCCCCTAACATCATACTCCAACCCTTACTTCCTCTCACCCTTGATTACTCTTGCTCTTATTTTTTTCCTCCAAGAACTAACATGACTCCTTCAATTTTTCAACAGCTTCAAACAACCACTGATGCTCTAACCCTTGATCTTTTGGTGGAGTCTGATCAAGATTCTGATGCTGAGTTTGATTTTTTTATATGAGTCACCTGTTAGAGAACTGCTACCTTACTTCCTGAACCCAATCCATTTGCCATCAACCACAATATACACTTCAAAAACTTTCTGAATTACCTGAACCCAGTTTTCAGAAAATTTTCCAAACCACTTATCATGGTTTTAAATACCTACATGATTTGATTCATGATCATTCTATTTATCACAACAACTCTCATTGTCCACAGAGGGACCCTGAAATTCAAGTCTCTGTGGCACTTTGTTGCCAATTTGGTTCAAATGAGAATGGTGCTGCCATAATGTGTCTTGAGAAACTTTTCAGTATAAGTCATGAAATAGTAGATTTATACACCAAGAGAGCCATCAAAGCCATCCTTTCACTTCAATCACAATTCCTCACATGGTCCACTAAGGAGATTAAACTGGAAAACTCACAGGTCATGCAAAATGAAGGATTCCCTGGATGTATTGGTTTTCTTAATTACACAACCATTCCTTTGAGCTAAAAGTCTGCAAATTTTAAAATGTCTTGTATATTTTTTGTACATCATTAAAGCTTTCTATATGTTTGCCACTTAGTAACCTACTAGTTTCTAATAAATTTTTTCCTACTCCATCTTTCAATCCTTTAACTTTCTTATCAATTACATCCATGATAGCTTTGTCTTTCTTAGTATCCTTATATTCCAATCTCTGATTCCAAATACCAACTTCATCCTCTGAATCTTTAATATGAATTAGTGACTGTTTTTTTGCCTAATTAAGCTCAATTATTTAGAAATATTTTTAATGTCTCAAAAGAATACCTTAAACTCCTTTGGAATATTTATATTTATCCTTTTTCTTTGACTATGTTCTTCTGCTGAATCTTCATCATCATCAATAGCCAATTTTTCAGTATGAGTAGTTTTATCTAATGGCCTAGCAGAATTCATACATATCAATCCAAAATATATCAATGATAGATAATACTGGAAGTTATCGTCCAGTATCCTTCTTTCTGCCTCATTAGACCAGTACTTATCAGATTGAGCCTAAGGATATCACATTGTAAATTTGACCATTGAAAACATTCAAAAGTTGAAGTGAGTCTCTTTACTCTGGTTTTTTAACACAATAGTAATTGGACCTTTCACAATGAGTGCAAGGAATGCAATATCCCCTTGTAAGCTTATAGTCTTTTGTACTATGATCTTTTGAAGTAGATGACAATGATGGTAGAGATTTCATATTGAGAAGCTATAAAAGACTAGGTAAGATTTTTGATTGTCACTAGAAAGTAGAAGATGAAATCTTTGAATTTTCTAGAATTCTACTATGATTTTTTAGGGGAAGGAACTGCCTTTTATATATTCCACACTCATATTTCTGTTAATCTTTTTATTTTGAAACTTTTTTCTTTTTTGTACCATCTTGAGGATTGAGACCTATTTAGTTGGGTTATTTTTGGATTACACACATTCTTCTTAACATGCAAGTAAATGCATGTAAAATGAAAAAAATGGTAAAAATGCTTGGAAATGTGCTGGGAATGCTGCCAGCACTTTTCCAAGGCTAAAAAAAAACCTTACCAAAAAGGTTTGGAAACAGTCTAGAAATTTTCTGGTACTGTTTCCAAATCAAATTGGAAAATAAAAAAAAAGTTGGTAAAAACACTTGGAAATGTGCTGGGCATGCTGCCAGCACATTTTCAAGGCTAAAAAAAGAGAAAAAAAAAGTTAGTAAAAACTCTTGGAAATGGGTTGGGCATGCTTCCAGCACATTTCGAAGGCTAAAAAAATAAATGAAAAATGAAAAAAAAACTTACCAAAAACACTCAGAAACAGTCTAAAACCATCCTGGGACTGTTTCCAAAGCAATTTGGCAAACCCCCCCCCCCAAAAAAAAAGGAAAAAAAAGAGAAAAAAAAGAGAAAAAAGTCAGTAAAAAGAAAATCAGGATCAGGTAAAACTCACCTTAGGTAAGTGTTGGAAGGGGCTTTAAGAGAAAAATGAGGAACATGTGAAGCTGTGAAGCTGTGAAGAAAAAGAAAAAAACATACCTTGATGAAAGGGCAGAAAAAGATGTAAAGAAGAAGAGAGTTGGGGGAATCTGGAAGGAGAATTGCATGATGATTAGGACATGCATTATGAAATGCATTCAGAAATGTGTTTTGAAATTTTTTCTAAAATGGATGAATATATAAATTTAAGTGGGAGTCCAGGATGATGTGGGGTTGGGGGAAAAGGGGTCTGATGTACAGTGGCCAGACAATAATTTCCACCTGTTTTTTTTCTCATAACTTGGAAACTACTCATTCTACATTAATGTTGCCTAGTATCTTTCTGACTCTAACCACCATGTAGAAAACATTCATAACATTTGTATTTTGATCCAATAACATTTTTATAAAAAAAACCTAAAATTGAAATTTGATAATGAGGAATGTGACAAGACTGTGCCTTTCAGCATTAAAACTAGAGGGTATGATAAGACATTTCATCAAAAAAAATTGTTGAAAAATGATTAAAAAAATATACATATAACTCACATTACCAGCAGCTGGAGCCACCCTCAGCATCAACTACAGCCTGCATCCTAGCAGGCATGGATGCAACTAAGTTGTCTAGTATGTTTCTTGGAAGGTCATACCAAGCCATTTGAATGGCCTTGAGAATATGAGGGATTGTTTTTGGTTGATAAAGTTGAAAAACTGAATCTTTGATTTCTTGCAATCTGGGTACTGCCCTGGCCAGTCTATCATCTTGTGTAAGTTAATCACATCTAGGAATTGAGCAGAAAGGTGTGAGGTGTGAATTGGAGCACTGTCTTCCATTAACATTAGCTGGTTATGTCCATCATTTTTTTTCAAGCCAAGGGAGTAAGTTTTCAAGATACAAATTTTCAATAAGATGTTTACTTGTGCATTGCTTTTCTGGAAGACATACAAGGGGGCCCTTAACATTGCTATGAAAAGAGCCCCAAACCATTACCAAGGATCTCCCACTCTTGAAAGTGGGTGTGTGACATTCCTTTTGAAACTTTTCTTGAGTTTGATGCCACACTAAAGTTTGACGAGTTGTCTTTCCAACTTCAAAACTGGATTCATCAGACCAGAGCACATCCTTCCAATCATTAATAGTCCAGTGAAAATGGGCTTGAGCAAGCTTGGTGTGAGGAGTTGAAAAAAGGCTTTTTCACAGCAGGTCGGCTATGGAATCTGAGTTCATGTGCATGCCTTCAAAGTGTACAAGGCAAGATTTCATTTGTAAGTGTGTCTGTAATTTCAGCTAATGTTGATCTTCTGTTTTTTGTTAGGGCTTGGCTGATTTCTCAAAGGTCTCAATCAGAAGGAATGCAAGGTCAGCCAGGGCTTTGGACAGCTTCCACTGTGCCAGTGATTTCATGTTTCTTGATGATATCACAGACAGTGGCACAAGGAACTCCGTAACACCTTGATATTTGGTATGAATTGGCCCCCCACATTGACATGCCAACTATCTTGGCCTTTTTCTTTGGCTGTCAAATGTCTCTTTTGGGCTGGGGCTTGTGTCATAGGTACAGGGGTCAGGTGAAAATGCAGGTAAGAAACAGACTGAAAAAATAAGAGAGAAAAAGAAAGAGAAAAAAAAATGATATTAGTAAAATATGAAAGCAAAATGAGAAATAAGTACTTACCTTGAGTTGTGAGCAGTGTTGGTGGTGGTAGTGGGAAGAAAATAAAAAAATCTGACTATCCGGATTATGCATGCACCAGGTGAAAATTTCTGTCCGGCCACTGTACAGTGCCCTACCAAAAGTCTGTGAACAGTCTTTTTTTGATGTCACTCACTCAATATTTCTCAGAAAAATTTCTAGTTTTGTATTCTGGTTCAAAAGCATGTTTCTAATCAATATAATCATATATAAATACAAAAACACTATGATAACATAAAAAAAATTGAAATCCAAAAAAGCAATTTTTTCAGCTACTATAAATAATTTTTTTAGCCAGATGAAATACATACCATTAGATAGCCCAGACATTATAGAATGTCTCCACAAAAGGACATTTCAAAAAAAAAAATAGATATAAAATTTGCAAAAAGAAAACAGGTTCCCCCCTCTCCTCCACTCCTGTAAGTTCCATTTTTGAAATTTGCATATTGCACGTGCCAACTGTGCTCACTCAGTCATTTTGTCAGCCAGGCTACTAGACTTACCCAGTGAAATAATTAATTATTTACTGGATGAAGCCGCACCTTATCATTTTAATTATTATTTAATTATAATTTATTTACATTAAAATTAGTTATAATAAATTAACTAATTACAGAATGATAAAATTAAAATATAAAATTGTCCCTTATATTTTCTCTAACACTGTGCTCATTTGACAGGTTGGAAAAAATAAAAATTTTTATAAAAAAATAGATATTAAGTTAAAATAAGATTTTAATATTCAAATAATATTAAATATATACAAAAAATTCAAATTTCTTATTTAGAATTGACTTCTACAGTAAATATTAAATAAATTGATGTATTTTCTGACATACTCTGTAAATACATCTGTTTTACGCCTTCTTTTTGGAATAATTTTATTATTTGAAATACTCCTTCTGGAATATTCTTTTCTCTCTCTCATACTACTGTTTTTAGAATTTGATTGCCGTGCTTTGTCTCTCCTTTGCCTATATAAGGCCCCTCTTTTTGTTGTCTTTTATTCATTCCTTTACTATATCATTTTATTACAACAATAACCAATCAAAACTTATTCTTATATTCTATATCATTAGTATTTACAATAGCGTAATTCTAATCTATAAATTATATTAATATTTTAATCCTACCTCTTTTAATTGAGTAAAATAATCATCTTTAAATTAAGAAATATGTACAAATTTGTTGAGAGTCCATTTAAACCTTCAAAATCCTTGTAGAACTTCATACCAAAACTTCTAGACCAAAAGCGTACCTTGACAATTGGGAACCTTTCCGAAATATCGTCGGCGCAACGTTAATTGAGGCGTAATCGAAGGCACCATCGGTGTGCAAAGTACCTGTAAAGGATGAAGGAGGTGAGAAAACGATGAACGTCATACGTCACGTGACAAAAGTTTTTGCTGCAAACGGGAATCGAACCGCGCTCCAAAACTTAGGTTCATATACTGACTAAATGTCATATATATTGTGGTAATTATTGTTATTACTATTTGTGGGTTACTCTTCACTCTTCATTTGCTACGAATTTCCTTTTACTCAGCACTCTGTAAGTGGCATTAATTTGCTCATTTTACAGGGGGAGGTGTCTGGTAATTTGGAATTTATTTTTTATTATTATATTTTATTTTTATTTTTCCTGGTTGACCATAATAAAGCAATAAGTGTTCTTAGTCCCAGAGGTAATAAAATAATTATATTTTAATATTAAATTATTATAATTTTTCAGTTGACATTTGTCCTGATTAATTTAAATTTTACTTGTTCCAGTTGACAAATTGTCCTGACAATAATATTTTTTAATTAATAAATAATTCATATTTAATTACTTCAGTTGACTTTGAGTCCTGGTAGTTCATTAAATTTTTTTTAATTAATAAAACTCATATTTAATTACTTCAGTTGAAATTAAGTCCTGGTAGTTAAGTGATCAGTTTAATAAAATTTTAAAATAAAAAATTTATATTTAATTACTTCAGTTGACATTAAGTCCTGGTAGTTAAGTTATCAGTTTAGTAAAATTTTGTTAAATTAATAAAGTTTCATATTTTACTTCAGTTGACAATAAGTCCTGGTAATAAATTAGTTGATTTAAATCCTGAAAATAAATAATTATTAATAAAAATTTTAATTTATTTCTACAGTTGATTATATTATAATCCTGGTTTTAAATTTTTTTTTACTAATAAATTAATTTTATTTAAGTTGATTTTTTATCCTAAAAAGATTTTTTTTATTATTTTTTTTATTTCTGTTAAATAAAAATTAAAAATAAAAGACTAATTAATTTGTCTCTTTTTTCATTTCAGTTAAATCTTAAAATGACTGACCAAAGTGGCTTTGCTGCACGTGAAGAAGAACTAGACTTAATTGATTATGATGAGCCTACTTCTGTAAGTTCTCCTTTAACAAGAAGAATTTCTCAAACTAATAAATCCTTGCCCCAAACAGGATGTAGAAATGGAAGAAGTAGAAATCCTAGTGGACACAACTCAGGATCAGAAGCCCATGATAAACCCACCAGAAGAGCTTCCAAAAGGCTTCAGGATAAAAAAGATGCCGTTGTCTCAGCAGGTAAAGAATCTGTCCACTCACATAAAGGAGTTAAAGATAGAAAGCTTGAGACTAAAGGTAAGGGTAGATGCCTTGGAAGAAAAGGTGAGAAGAACAGATAATTTTCTCCAAGAGAAGAAGAAACCTCTTCCTCCCAGGGATCAACAACAATTGGCTCCCCAGTCCCAAGAGAAGGTGGAAGTGTCCAAGTGGCAGTGGGACTGGCTCAACACTCAGTGGGACTACTTGGCTCAAAACCAGAATCAGTTACCTCAGGTAGGTCCATCAAGGCCCACCCAGGTCAACCCCACTCCTCCCCACCCTTATCAAGGAGGCAAAAGAAGAAGGAAGCCCAATATGGTGATACCCAGCAAACCCTGGCGCGTCCCTCTATTGATTCTCAAGTGCCTTTTCTTGTGGCTGACTCTGTTCCTTCAGGTAAATCTGGAAGGGAAGATGAAACTTTGAGACCTATAGAGGCTGGGAATAGTAGACAGATATCTCATGTATCTAATCCATTACTTTTAATTGCTACCTCAATGATTAATCCTGATATGGCTGTGATTGATGAAACTCTTGACCCTGAGTTCTATGAGAGTCTGGAAAGTTACTCAGTTTCCTTATTGAGAAACACTCCAGATGTAGCAAGAATTAATGATGAGCACTTGAGAGATATTATTGCCAAGCAAAATCATATAATGAACAATATGCAATTGACTCAGAGATATAATAGTTTGTTAACTGATCAGGGTTATCAAGCATTAAGAAGTGAAGCACAGAGAGTCTCTGATGAATTGTCTCATTACAAAGCAACCCATGAAAAGAAAGTTGCTTTATGGCAAAATATAAAAAATGATTTGTCTAAACTAAAAGATACTGTATCTGCCTGTTGCCAGGAGGTAGAGATAGATAAGATAAATCTGAAAAGATTGAATGACCATTTATCATCTTTTCAACATAAAAATCAATTATCTTTTGCAACTATCAATGAGAGTTTATCTAGTCTTCCAAGAATGAAAACAAGACTAACAACCATTGAAGAAAAATTGAACTCATTGTTAAATGACCAAAAATATTCTGACATTTCTGTGAAGGAACATATAGTGCAGGATGCTCAAATAGTACCTGTGGCTAGTTCATCTAAAGTAAAAATAGCTCCAGAAATACCTGTTGATAACACTGAGTTTCCATCAAAAACTGATGATGCACCAGGATCTGCAACAGAAGGATTAAACAATGAGATTTCAGCACAATTAGAGAAATTACAGCTGCTTCTTACTCAGAAACAGGCTAGTACTAAGGAGACTCCTTCAAATCAAAAGAATTGGCCAAAACTTGACCAGTACCCAACATTTGATGGTGATTCTTCCTCTGATTGGCAACAATTTATTTGAAGAATTGATAACTTTAAAAATTTTTACAAACTCCCAGATGAGGAAATTGTGTCCAAGTTAACTTCTTTGTTCACTAATGTTGCCCTGATTTGGTATGAATCTGTTCTCCTGGATGGGAATGACTACTCATGGGAGGATTGGAAGAAATTAATTAAAGCACAATTTGGTGGCTCCAAGTTCAGAATGTCTCAACAAAGGCAGTATGAGGAAACTAGATATAGCTCTTCTACTGATAAACCTATTGAGTTTTTAATGAAACTTGTAAAAATCTTAAGGGCAATGGACCCAAATATGGAGTTTGATTTATGGAAGGACAGGATCCTCTATAAATTACCAATGTCTCTGAGAGACTTGATAGTGGCTAGGACTGAGTTCTCCAAAGAACCCTCTTCTTTCATTAATACTTGCAATGAGATACTTCTAAACAATAAGTATGATTCCAGAAGATTCATTCCTAGGACCCCTTTGGAGAAACCCTCCACTTACCAACAGAAACCTCTGGAAAAGGTTGGTAAACCTTCTGCCCCTGTTGCACCAAAAAAGTATGCAACAAACACTTGCTTCAAGTGCAACAAGCCTTGGCAGAAAGGCCATGTTTGTGACAAGAAGATAAATCTTGTGGAACAAACAGAGAAGCATGCTGATGACACAGTGGCACTGGATGATACATCAAGTGATTGTGCCAGCAATATTTCATATGAATCTCAACAAGAAATCTTGATGCTGGAAGAGGATATCCATTATTTAAATACTATTGAAATTGATAATAATGATTTATCTACAGTTGAAGATGCTGAGATCATAAAGAACATTGAGGATAGCTCAATTATTATTGCCCCTCTTAAGGCACCAGTCTTGATCAATGGAACCAGAATTGAAGTTGTTCTGGATTCTGGAGCTGGAGGAAGTGTAGTATCTGAAAGAGCACTTGCTTCAGTAGATCAAGACTATAAATCTAAACTGATGCCTATCATTTCTGAAAATTGGAGAGGGTATGGCTCTGTTTTGTCCCCCATTGGTAAATACAAAGCCACAGTGTTTTTTAAATATAACCATGGTTTTGTAAGAGCTATTTGTGATTTTGTTGTCATGAAAAATGATAACTTGAGCAATTGGTTTATTGTAGGGAATGATATTTTAACCAAGTATGGCATAAAATTGGATCCTTCAAACCAATGTTTCACAATGGGGATGAATGGGAAGAGAAAATTTAAGATTTCCTCCCCTAAAAAATTATTAAAACCAGAATTGAACACATGTAATTCTGTGGTTCAATATAAAGGAAGATCTACAAAAGAAATGCACGCCCTTATGTCTGAAATTGACAATGCTTCTTTTGGGGAACAACTTTCTGGTGAGGATAAAGATTCCATCATTAACTTGATAAAATCTTTTCCTATGGCCTTTGCTCATGGGTCACATGAACTGGGATTAGTTAAAGAGGAAATGAAACTTTCATTGTCTTTCCCATTAACTGATATACCACCTAGTTTAAAGAAGAAGCCTTATCCTGCTTCTCCCACAAAGAGAAAAGATATTGAAGACAATATCTCTACCCTTTTAAAAATGAATATTATTGAAAAGGTAGTTGAAACACCTAAATATTGTGTTATCTCACCTGTCCTAATTTCTTATGAGAAAGATAAAGCCAGGTTATGTGGTGATTATAGAGCACTAAACACTTATACTGTTGATGATATCTACCCTTTACCTAGAATCAGCTCTATACATGCTACTTTACATGGTGCTAAATATATCAGCTGTTTGGATGGTAATAAGGGATATCACCAGGTACCTGTTGAGAAAAATTCTCAGAACTTTCTGATGATTGCCACTCATATGGGTATTTATAAGTATATTAGGATGCCATTTGGCCCTAAAAATGCCCCTTCAGTTTTCCAAAAAGTAATGGATAACACATTCCATCAAGAGATAATTGAAGGATGGCTGATGGTTTATATTGATGATATCATTATATTCTCAAAAACATTTGAGGACCATCTCAAACACCTGTGTAAAGTATTCCAGAAAATGGATGAAATAAATATGACACTTGCTTTGAAGAAATGTAAATTTGGTTTCCATTCTTTAAAAGTTCTTGGTCATGTTGTTTCAGGCTTACAGATATGTGTTGACAAGAACAAAGTGGCAGCCATACAACAGGTGAAGGCTCCTACAACAGTGAGAGAGCTCCAAAGTTTTTTGGGAATGTGTGGATACTATAGACAGTATATTAAAAATTACCAAGTCATAGATTTACCCCTTACCCAATTAACTAGAAAGGATGTTGCTTTTGTCTGGAATAGTGAAAGACAAAGAGCCTTTGACACTATGAAACACTGTTTGATGTCAGCACCAATTCTTGCTTTACCTGACGTTGATCAACCATTTGTTTTGTACACTGATGCCAGTTTCATTGGTCTTGGTGCTGCCCTCCATCAAAAACAAGTGATAAATAATAAAGTTTCAGAAGTAGTAATTTGTTATATTTCAAGAACCTTGAGAAATAGTGAATTGAAATATGGTGCTACTCAATTAGAGTGTTTAGCTGTAGTATGGGCTCTAGAAAAGCTTCATTATTACCTAGATGACCAGAAATTTGAACTTGTCACTGACTGCAGTGCAGTTAAATCCCTTTTAAACTTGAAAACACCTAACAGACATATGTTCAGATGGCAGTTGGCTGTTCAAGAGTACAGAGGGAGAATGACAATTATTCATAGGGCTGGTATTGTTCACTCAAATGTGGATATGTTATCAAGGTTACCTTTACCAAATGATGACTCTAATCCTGCTTATGATCCTGAGGAGGAAATTATTCATATTCATGGGATATATGTGGTTGATATGGAGGAAGAGCTATTACAGCTTATTCTGGAATCATATAATAAGGACACTGACTTGAAAAAGTTATGTACCATATTAAATGATCCAAAGAATGCTTCAATACAAGCATTAATTAAAAACCTTCCACTAAAGTACCAAAAAGCTTTGGAAAAAGGTAAATTTTCAATTGATGAAGGATATCTATATTATAGAAGAAAGTTGAGTAATGTTATTGTTATTCCTCCTTCTATGAAAGAAATCATCTTGAAAATTTGTCATGATGACATATTAGCTGGACATTTTGATCTTGACAAAACAATGATCAGAATTAAAAACACTGCTTGGTGGGCTAATATGTCTGAAGACACAAAATTATATGTTGAATCTTGTGATTCTTGCCAAAAATCAAAAAGATTAACTGGTAAAAGAGCAGGATTAATGCAACATATCAAACCTCCTGATGCTCCATGGAAAATAATAAACATGGATTTTGTAACAGGATTACCTATTGCTGGTAAAGACAGTTATAACTCTTGTTGGGTTATTGTGGACAGATTCACAAAAATGTGTAAATTTATCCCTACGCACAAGGATGTTTCCACTAAAGAATTAGCTTTCTTATGGTGGTCTCATATGTTTAATACTGCTGGTTTTCCTAAAGCCATAATCTCTGACAGAGACCCTAAATTTACTTCTGAATTTTGGATGTCTCTGATGGATGTTTGTGGTTGTGATCTGAAACTTTCTACTGCCCATCACCCTCAGACTGATGGTTTAGCTGAAAGAATGATTCAGACTTTAGAGGACATGATAAGAAGATATTGTGCCTTTGGCCTTGAGTATAAAGATAATGACAGATTCACTCATGATTGGGTTACCTTACTTCCTGGGTTAGAATTTGCTTATAATAGCACTGTTCATTCTGTTACTCAAAGAAAGCCTTTTGAGCTCTGGCTTGGATATGTTCCTAATACTCCTGCCCAAATTCTCAATAACAAAATACCTAAATTGGATATACATCCTGGTGTAAAATATTTTCTTCAAATGCAACAACTATGTAGAAATCATGCTCAAAAATGTATTGAAAAATCATTTGAATATGAGAAGAAAAGATGGGACAAATCCCATAAAGAATACACTTTTAAAAAGGGTGATGAAGTGTTGATTTCTACAGTCCACTTCAACTTACAAGGTAATAACAAATTGAAAGATCCATTTGTTGGTCCATTTGTTTTCAGAAGAATGATTGGGGATAATGCAGTTGAAGTTATTCTGTACTCTCCATATGACAGAAAACATCCTGTTTTTCCAATATCTCTTTTGAAACCTTACACATCCAATAGTGATTTATTTCCAAAAAGGAGGGGTAGACCAAAGAAAACCCCAAATGAAATCACTGAAACAGCAGAAATTGAAAAAATTCTAAATGACAGAATAGTCACTGCTGAAAAAGGTACAGAATACTTATTGAGATTCAAGAATAAATCATCTGAATATGATTCTTGGATACCTGGGAAGGAGATATCTAATCTTCCTACTCTACTAAAAAAGTATAAAAAGAAAAAATCATAGCATTTTTTTATTGTTTTTTTTAGAGTGAGGGAGTGTCAGCCAGGCTACTAGACTTACCCAGTGAAATAATTAATTATTTACTGGATGAAGCCGCACCTTATCATTTTAATTATTATTTAATTATAATTTAGTTACATTAAAATTAGTTATAATAAATTAACTAATTACAGAATGATAAAATAAAATAAATAATTAAAATTAAAATATAAAATTTTCCCTTATATTTTCTCTAACACCGTGCTCATTTGACAGGTTGGAAAAAATAAAAATTTATATTAAAAAATAGATATTAAGTTAAAATAAGATTTTAATATTCAAATAATATTAAATATATACAAAAAATTCAAATTTCTTATTTAGAATTGACTTCTACAGTAAATATTAAATAAATTGATGTATTTTCTGACATACTCTGTAAATACATCTGTTTGACGCCTTCTTTTTGGAATAACTTTATTATTTGAAATACTCCTTCTGGAATATTCTTTTCTCTCTCTCATACTACTGTTTTTAGAATTTGATTGCCGTGCTTTGTCTCTCCTTTGCCTATATAAGGCCCCTCTTTTTGTTGTCTTTTATTCATTCCTTTACTACATCATTTTATTACAACAATAACCAATCAAAACTTATTCTTATATTCTATATCATTAGTATTTACAATAGTGTAATTCTAATCTATAAATTATATTAATATTTTAATCCTACCTCTTTTAATTGAGTAAAATAATCATCTTTGAATTAAGAAATATGTACAAATTTGTTGAGAGTCCATTTAAACCTTCAAAATCCTCGTAGAACTTCATACCAAAACTTCTAGACCAAAAGCGTACCTTGACACATTTCAACGACCACACAACAATCATAAACACTTTTTTGCTTTATTAACACAGCTAATGTATCTTGTTTTTATTGTTTCCCTCCTTTCCTTTCTTATATATAATTTTTTTTTCTTTAGATGTCACAAGGTTGTGAAAAAAATACTGAGCTTTCATCTGAGACAAAGTGGCAAATTGTTGGTTTATTCAAGGGGGATGTGCCAAATTAGAGAATCTGTGAAACTTTCAATTTGAGGCCTTTGACTGTATCTAACCTTTTCAAATGTTGGAAGGAACAAGGAACTGTTGAAACAGCTCCCCGATCTAGACGTCCTCAAAAGCTTCAGAGTTGCAACCTCTGTCAACTTGCAGATATTGTCTCAAGTGAACGCAAACAAAAACTCTCTGAAATTACAGATTCACTAGCAACTCCTGTTTCATCTAGCACTGTCCGAAGAGGAATTCACTCACAACAACTACCCAATAACTCAATTAGACAATTTAGTTAACTCAATGCCTTCAAGGATGAAAATGGTCATTGATAACCATGGAGGATCAACTCATTGGTAGCTTACAGGAGGGGAGGAGAGGGGAGGTGACATATTTTATTATTGAAAATTTTATTTATTTATTTATTTATTTTTTTGAAATTTCCTTTTGGGGAGACATTCTATAATGTCTGGGCTATCTAATGGTATGTATTTCATCTGGCTAAAAAAATTATTTATAGTAGCTGAAAAATTTGCTTTTTGGATTTCAATTTTTTTTTTTATGTTATCATAGTGTTTTTGTATTTATATATGATTATATTGATTAGAAACATGCTTTTGAACCAGAATACAGAACTAGAAGTTTTTCTGAGAAATATTGAGTGAGTGACATCAAAAAAAGACCATTCAGAGACTTTTGGTAGGGCACTGTACAGTGGATTGTGGGAATGTGTGTATTGGTGGGCTGAATTGTGGTTGGGGTTATGGTGCAAGAATAGGAAGTATTTAATGAAGTATTTGACCAAATGTTTGACATGTCTAACCCCAAGTCTGCCATTTATGATGGTGTCTTGGAATGGTGTTTTGAGACTGAAGTCCACCAGGCATATATGGTAATGCTTGACACACCCTATTAGGGGGTGTCAAGCATTACCATATATGCCATTCAAGCAAGCCTCAAAAAAGGTACCAAGTAAGTCATTTTGATTTGAATTACATACCCCATTAACTGGTATACTTCAACAGCGTCCTTTTCCCTACACACGCCATCTGTTGGGTACATCCAAGCCCCTCAAGCACTTCTTCCCCTTAACTTGATTAGTCAGCATTAGGTACACACAGGCCCATACCTTAAATTTTTTCTTCACCTAATCCTTAGGGGCTTATTTATACACACATAGTACACTGTGCATAAAGTCTTAAGCCCCTCCTAACATCATACTCCAACCAATGACACACAACAACCAATTGGAGATGTTGCCCAAATTTTATACTGTTTTCTGTACTTAAAAGGAGACAAACTCTTTGAACCCTCTCTGGTAGATTTCCCAACAATGTTCCCCTCTCTCTGTAGTCACTTATGGTTGTTATTGTCATTGCCCTTTGTCTTCCCCTCCTCTGTCTTCCTATCATGTAAATACTCATATGTGTCTCCCTCCTTCATGCCCCTTGCTGGGTGAGATTGTAAGAAATAAAAAAAAAAATAAAATAAAAAAACTCTTTGAACAATTTGACCCACTCAATCCTAACTTATCTTTTCTTTTTTATTCCGCTTCCGTTTTCATTGTCAAAAAATTGTGAACCAATTCTGTGACATCCAGACTTTTCAATTATATGAAGATGAAGCTTTATTTTCTTGCTCATCGAAGCGCAAGGATTACTAAGAGAATGCACAAAATTCTTACAGCAGAAGGTTCATGGAGGAAGCGAACACAGTAATATTGATTATACCTTCCCTCTAAATTATGCTTAGCCTTATAGTTAACAATCAACCACTTCATTCATTGACAAAATGCCAAGATGATCACAACACATACTATTGCCGAGGGTGCAATCCACAAAGAGGAAGTAAGTACTTTCACCGGAAGAAGGTTGATCCGTAATTTCTGATCATTCCACTTTCAACTTGTATAAATTTTTTTAAAAAACCTCCATCAGCCCAAGGTTCAGGAAGGAGATGTCATCCTTATAGCAGGCACGATGATTGGAGAAGAGCAGTGGAGATGAATTCGCCACCCTTGCACAGGTCATGTTTAGCATATGCTTCGAGAGGCAAAGGTTTTGATAAGCTTAAATAAAAATAACCGTGACCTTTTGACAGTAAATAGAAAGGTTTTTAAAACTTGGAAAAAACTTACAGATTGTGTAACGCTACAACATGATCATTTATATTGCCAAGAGCTTGACAAAGTAAGGAGTAAGTATCTGTTCATGTTTCACTCACTTTTACTTAATTTTTTTTTGCTTAAAATTTAAAACCCGCTTCTTTCACAGCTTGCAAAGATTGTGCTTACGGTCCAGAGGCGAACCTTTGTCTTCTCAACCCACAGCCATAGTGCTTAGCATTTTTGAATACGGTGTCACAATAACACACCTCTGATATTTTAGATTATTGATTTAGATGCTAGCCTGCAATGACTTCTTTGATTACATGTTTGAAAATAGCTCCACTGATGAACAATATCAAACATATGGATATATTGTTTTGGTTTTCTTGATTAAATCCGGAAAAATGAAAATAACTGTAATACCTTCTTTCTTATATACATATTCAAAATTGAAGAAAAGGAAGCATACATCAATGTTTCAATAACTTCCTGTCTTGCGGTTTGCGAAACAGGCAATTAAAGTTTCAAATTTTGCCTAAATGATCAATGTAAGGAACATTTGGGGTTATCGTGCAAGAATAGGAAGTATTTGATGAAGTATTTGACCAAAGGTTTGACATGTCTAACCCCAAGTCTGCCATTTATGATGGCGTCTTCGAATGGCGTTTTGAGACTGAAGTCCGCCAGGCGTATATGGTAATGTTTGACACCCCCTATTATAATTTTTAAAATAGCAAATCAGAGTCAATTCTGTTATGGTGTTACCATACTATGTACTTAGCTAGTCTCTCATCAGTATATAGTGTAGCCTCCGAGTACATCGGAGACCTTTCCCTGGTTCTGCAAGGCATCATTCTCTACAAATTCATACTACACCTCTCCCTAATTTCATTTCCATTCTCCGTCTCGCTATTAATTCAAATCTCACTTGCATGTTTCATAAATTACAGCCCCCCCCCTCCCCCCTCTAAACAGCTTTCACAATACCACCACCACCATTACTACTGCTACTATTATGACCACTAACAGTAGTCACATTTATCTGATTCAAATCTACCAACCCAAAAAACCTGGCTCTACCAAGAAGTTTCGTATTCCTAGGTAATACACTAAACAAACCCATCAACTCATCAATAAATATCCCTCTTTAATCTAACAACATTTCCTACATTGAGAAACAATTTAAAAAAAAGAAAAAAGAATGCTCAACTCATCAACATTCCCAACCACCCCCACAAATTTTCTCATTCTCTGTTTTCTCATACTCAAAGCTTGACAACCACCCACACTTTGACCATATAAATCTTTATAAAACTTCACGAAACCATCTCTAGAAGCATGTAACGTATGATCTTTACCGATATGAACATCTTGACCTGGATGAAATCGTTGACCTCGTTGACGGATGATGATCTCGCCTTGGTTGACTTTTTCACCTGGGTATGCGCATGGTATGGTTATGCGTGCAAGTGTGTAGGTGCACACACACATATATATATATATATATATATACATGTATGTGTGTGAGTGTGTGTGTGTGTGTGTGTGTGTGTGTGTGTGTGTGTGTGTGTGTGAACATGTGAGTTGGTGGGCGAGTAAGTGGGCGGATATCGATGTGGGTAAAACACATGATCGAAAATTAGATGATATCATACATGTCATAATCCAACATGAATCAAAAAAAAAAAAAAAAAAAAAACCATCACCAACAAAATTAAAAAAAAAAACATCATCATGAGTCATGTTTCATTCCCCTCTCAGACTAATAATAATTTAATTAATTTGACAAAAAATTGTGGGCAGGGCATAAAAAGTGTGAGAAAATTATAAAAAGTACTTGATCTTAATAATTATGAGCATGTTCATGATAATGATAATGGTATAAAAAAAAAGGACCAAAGGACCGAACAAGGAACGATGACGCACCACCAAATTTCTTCACACCCAACCTTCGCCCAGCTGAACCTCTATTATTTTTAGTTGATCCCCCCGCCCTCTTAGTAGCGTACCGAAGCTGTCCAACAACAGATGCGAAAGGGCAGGAGAAGACAGAGGAGGAAGTGGAGAGTAAGGAAGAAATGGGGGTCAGCCAAGTACGCGTCAGATTTAGCGACATTTTCAAGGTGAAGCTGGGAGATTGTTTGCAGCTGAAAAGGGCAAGAAGAAGGAAAGGCAACAAGATTAAAAAGAAGGAAGGAAGACCTTCGCATCATTCAATGTCAATATGCATATATCATCTATCAATTGTTCCAAGTAGCTACACAATCAATCCTGTCTCATCCCACACATATATCCAACAAGAAACCGACAATAAGATATAAAGATATATATAAGTATGTGTGTATATAATGGTTATATATATAGTAATTATCTATCTATATATAAATAGATTAGCTATATATATATATAGCATTGTGCTCTTTACCTTCTCCAACATGTCAATCCCATATCACGTACCAGCACATCAAAAAAATTAACAGGAATAAAAGAGAAAAAAAAACCATGTAAAAAAACAAAACAGATTGAAATATCAATTTGTATGAAAAGGAAAATAAAAAGAAAACAAGATAAATTCAATTTCTTAATTTGATCCATCATCGCCCTATTATCTTTTCTTATTCTTATCTGGAGCCATTAATGCCGACTTTCAGCTTCGGCCATTACATCCCGGGCACACTGTTTTGCTTCTTGAAAATTATAACCAGCCTTGATAAATCCAAAGATCAAGGAGCTCAGTTGATTCACTTTCTCACTTTGAATCTCATGATCAAAGCGTTTTCCCATCAAATCCATTAAACCCTGATGGATGATTAACGCTCGAGATTCGTAAGCTAGATGGTTCTCTTCTCGAGCTTTGCGCTGCGATGCCTCATCTTTCCAAAGAACCATGAGTTCTTTAAGCATTTCACCAGCAGAGCTAGATGGTTGGTATCCCACGTTGGGAGGATCAGCTTGCTGATGAGATGAAGAGCCAGAGTTGGAAGATCGGCCACTGCCGGTGTTTAAAGGAGGCCAGGTAGTGGGATTAGCCAAAGGGTGAAAATCTTCATCGGGCTCTGAACAGTTTGTCTCCGAACGGACATCAGTAGCACTAGCTTCTTCAGGCAGCTGAACTGCGGCAGCAGAAGAGCTATTAAGCCGTGGTGCGGTTTGTATGAGGGCTTTATTAGTGAACACAGGCTGTAAACGGAAAAAATATTTACAGCACTTTAAAACACCAACTGTGGTGTTTCAATAATACAAATTTCAAGAAGCAAATAAATAGAAGAATCAAAATTAACAAAAGAATGAACGCATGATATATATGTATATATATGTACATTTATATATATATATATGTACATATATATATATATATACATATAAGCTGATGATGATTTTAAAAAACTTTGATGGACTGACCATGAGATTGGCTACGGGCGGTTAATCGGATTTGATTAATTTCTTCAGCTGTTAGATGTGAAGCATTGTTGAGGATATGATTTTCGGCGTGGTTGAGAATTTCTTTACCTCCATTATTATAGTAGGCGAGAGCATCTCGAAATCTAGATTCCAATGTGTTGATCTACAAGAAAAATGGGATATGAAAGAAACAAACAAATAAATAAAGCGGACAGGAACAAGAGTGAAAGGAAAGATCAAGAAAGACGTACCTGATACTCTACGCCACGAGAATCGCGACCTTTGATTCCATTATCGATGAGATATTGAACGACCATGTCGGCCAGTTCACGTTTACTGATCTCAGAGCCGATCCAAAGATCATAATTTTGACCGGATACGATCCAATCGACGACCAGATCCATGGAAGATTTTCCGGCACCATTATCGTCTTTGAGCCAACTAGTGGGAAGTTTTCTGGGTAGATGATTAGTCTTACGAGAATCGGAAGAAGCACGGGACAGACGAGGCTTTTTAGCCTTTTGATGATGGTTGTGAGAGTGAGAGAGATTTGAGGCAGGTTGAGGAGAAGGGGAAGGTCTCCTAGGAGGAGTAGGGATAGGATTAGAGATTTTAGGGATAATGGGACAAGAGGAGGAGGAAGAGGACATGTTGGTGGTTGGACTGGGTTGGGATGGGGAGGGGACGAAGGGGGGCTCGGCCCAGGAAGGGCAGGGGACAGGAAGATGCATAGCCAAGGACACTATGCATGGAGCATTGCCATGGCATTATAAGGGTGGATGGAATGGGTACCCAACCCAGGCGAAAAAGGAAAGGGCAGTGTGGATTGAATAGAATATAAGGGAAAGAGAAAGAGAGAGAGAGGGAGGGAGCAGGACTATTTAAATGAGACAATCGATGACGATGAAGAGTGAGATAGAAATGAATGTTGGCAGAAATATAGAATAAGATCCACCATACTGGGTTGTAAGTGTCGATCAGCAAGACATGTGGGCAGATGGAGAGAAGAACATTGAAGAAGACAGAAGAAGACAGACAACTTCTCAAACCCACTAAAAGGAAGGCCATCCACCATTATGATTATGAGTATGAGTATGATTATGATTATGGTCATCATAGTCATTACTATCACCAAATCACTAAATGGTGGGTATATGAAAATAGATAGATAGATGATAGATGTATGATGGACAGACAGACAAATGAATGTTATCAAGAATGTGTATATCTATCTATCCATCTGAACTTCAGTCAGGGTCTCTCTATTGAGTTATTCATCATCATCACTATCACCAACCATTTTGATCTGACATGCGACTTGGAGATGAGGATGATCGTGAGTGTGATGTGTTGTGGCAATACTGATTATCCAACCTTCTGTGTTTTGCGCAAGTCATGTTCAAGGGAAAGGTGGTGAAACCTTAATCTTAATCTTAATCTAAATCTAAATCTAAATGTCCCTTCAGCAATTGTCTCCTTTCCTTTCCCAACAAACTGCGCATTCAAATTTGATCTCAACTCAACAATTCCTTTCCTCTTTTATGTCTTAATCTCTCCTTCTCCCTTCATCTATCTCCATTCTCTTGTCCTCCCCCCCCCCCCCTCTCTCTTTCTCAATCTCAAGTTCTATCTATTAACCCTAACCCTAACCATGATCATCATTATCATCATCACATAAGAATCTTTTAACCCTAACCCTATCCTTCCTTATGTATCTGTATCCATCCATCCATCCATCAAGCACTCTTACTTTGACACTTAGACCTGTACCCCTTAGTCTTAGCCTTATCTTTACCCTTAGTCTTAATCTTATCTCATTCATCTTTTCACTTTGCATCCATTCTGGTCTCATCCCTCCCGCTATCCTTTGCTTCCTTCCTTTCCGTCGTGTTTCGTCTTCTTTCTCTTCTTCTTCATCTTCTTCTTCATCTTCTTCATCTTCTTCATCTTCTTCATCTTCATCTTCATCTTCTTCATCTTTATCTTTTTCTTTTTATTCAATATTCAATATTCAATATTCAATTCATCCCCTTTTTTCTTTTCTCTTGCTTCATTTTTTCTTTCTTTCCTTCTTTTTCTCTCCTTCTTACTATGCGTGAATCAAACTTTCATTTCCCTGCCCACAACAAAGCCACTGTCTGTATCACTGCTGCACTTTACGATAGGCGAGGTATCCTTCCTTTCTCTCTTTTCTCTCTCTCCAAACATCCAAGCACACTCACACACACACATGCCCTTAATTGTATATTTACCACGTGTTTTTCCTCTCCCTTCAATCCCAGCTATCGACTCAACTTCTCCCCTTTCCCTTCTATCCACCCTCACACATCTCTCATATCTTTCCGCTAATTCTCCTCGTATTCGCGACATCCTCTGCACTGACGGAGGCCTCGAACGTCTCATCAAAATCCTCCGATTCACCGGAAAACGTCTTCGTCAACAGCGAGAATTCCGCTTCCCTACTCCTTCCCTCGTCTCTTCTCATCCTGCCCTCCTCACAAATGAGCCCACCCAGTGGCTTCTCAGCGAACAGCCCCCTTTCGCTTCCTCTTCAGCCTCCTCTTCAGCCTCCTCTTTTTCTTCCCATCTCGCCATTTCTTCCGATCCTTCGCCATCTTCCAGCCTTACGCTTCAGAATCGTCAACTCGATCTTGAATCTCCTTTCAAACCTTTTAGGCTTTCAAAGAAAAACCCCACTTTTGATTCTCACTCTCTTTCCTCTTCATCTGCTCCCCCTGGCTTATCACCTCTTTCTGAAGAACAAAAACAAACTCTTTGGACTTGGAGCCTGGCCTTTCAATGCGTGGTCAATGTAGGTGTCAGAGGAAATGAATTAGTCCGGTATGTTTTCTTCTTCTTCTTCTTCTTCTTCGTGACCCTTCCTAATTCTGCTTTTGTTGTTCACTTTTCTTGCCTTTTCTTTTTCTATCAGAACTCGAGTAGTCGAAGCTGGTGTTGTTCCCATTCTCATCAGTATTCTTGGCGGCTATTTGCATGAAATGGAGGAGATTCGGCAAATATCTGAAAATAGAGAAAGAGCCATGAGGCGTCTTTACCCCAAAACCACTTCCCATTCAGATTCCTCTTCTTCAATTACGCGATATCGCCCTTCTCTCTCCTCTAACTTGACCAATTCTCGTCCTCCTTCCACCCTAAGCACCTCTGCGAATTCAGAGACTCCCCGACCCGCTCTTTCCTCACTGTACAGCTTAGCAAGTCAACCGACTTCCTCTACTTTTGTTGAATCTGTTTCCCGTTCCGACTTGGGTTCTTCTATCCCTATGACTCAATCTTTCGCTCATCGTTCCGGCAGCACTTCTCCTTCTCCTGCATCATCACTCTCTTCCTCATATGATCAAGCAACAGCCGACGGCATCAGCTCCCTCCCTCATCCTTCCAATCACCCCGATCTCATTGCTCGGGTCGTCACCCCTGATTCAGTTACTTCAATTAATAGTGCACCTGGCTCAGACGTCGGTGACTGCGATGCCGATGAAAGCGAAGGTGACGTCATGATGGAGTTTGAATCTGAATCAACTCATCGTCATAGCGTCAGTTGCTCTGTTGGCCCAAGCGGCAGCAGCTCTACTCGTACAACTCCTACCATGGTGGCAAGAAAGCGAAGAGGGACTATCAAGGCTTCTTCGCATGCTCGCCCTTTGAGGCTCAATGAAGATGAAAGCTTAGTTCAAATCACTTCAGACTCCATGACGCTTTCCCAAACTAGAGAATTATCAGTCGACGGTGTTAGGGATTCGGATGCCATTAGTATTCCTCTTGTACATCATGAACCTCCCCTTCCTTCCCCCTCCCCTTCCCCTCCTCCTCTTCCTCCTCAATCTTCTGTCTCATCTTCACAAACACCTCGAGCTTCTCGGCATATTACTTTGGCACCTCCACCTTTTCAGAATCCTTCAAATCATTCCACCAACTTTTCTTATGGTAGTTTGAACACATCCTCCAACACACCCTCAAGTAATCAATTAGGTTCGCATTCTACTCGCAGGCGCCATAGACACCACCAGCATTTGATTGATGAAGACGATATGATTATGTCTGATCCATCTAGCAATCCTCCTTCTCCGCCTTCAGCAACTCAGACTCCTCCTGCTCATTCTATTGCTCAGGATCTTCAAGCAAGACAACAGCAGCAGGATAGAGTAGGCGCTCTTAATGTCAATATACCTGATCCACAGGTCGATCAGCCTGATTTAGGTAGGTTTTTTTCAGAAGATGAAGGTAATCCAACTCCCGGGTTTCCTGCTGTCCATCGTATTATAGTTACAAACCCATCCCCTACAGCTATTCCCAATGGACCAACCCCTACTTTAGTAGATCCTATCAATCCACCTGGTGATGATCCTCCTCCCGCTCTTCAACCCCCAAACATGGGTCCTGCTCTACCTCCGAACTTAATGGCTGAAAATCATAGTGCTACTACTAGATCTGGCTCTTCTTATCCAATCGGTTCTCTTTGCTACAGAGAAGAAGATGTTTTATTAGCTCTTCAACTCTTAGCATATCTATCAAAATATCCTCATGTTCGAGCATATTTTCATGAACCTGCAACTCGTGCTACCCTTGAACTTACTTATGGTAGTACTCATGAAGCGGCAAAAGCTTTAGCTGGTTTTGCAGGTCGATTTAGAGCTGAAAGGTCTGAAAGGGATAGAGCTAAAGAAGCAGCAGCGGCAGCTATGGCTATGTCTGAAGCCATACGAGCTTCTAATAATGGTATTCAAAGGTCCCTTATGGAAAAACATTATTCAGGTATGTTTAATTATCGATCTATCTGTCTATCTCTATAAATAATTTTATTGTCCGAGAAGAGCGGGTATTTTTCATTAATTCAAAATTCCTACTCAACACATGATCTAAACTTAATTTTTACCGTTCGTTCCATTTATTTCTCTGGTGATATTATACACATATATATCTGAATAATCCGACCGGCTTTTTACCGACACAGATAATAATAACATGGAATCACAAGCAAAACACTCATCATCACGAAACTTGTCGTCTCATCATCCGCACTCTTTTAATGGAAATCAACTTGACCGACCTGAACTATCTAATCAGGTACCTGAACCTTTCCCATCTAGATCAGCTCGATTGAATCATCCTCCTTATCCTCCTCCTCAACTATCTCGCAACCAAACTCCTGAAAATTTATCTGTACATCCCTTTCGCAATCTTCGTTATCATAATCCAGTTTATCCTGACCCATCGTCCCAACAAGTTTTGAGTAATGCTCATGACAGTATTAATAGTAATAAAATTCAAGAAGGTCAGCAAGACATACAATCAACTCCTGTCACTCTCTCTACATCCCTATTGCCTTTATCATCTTCATCAGGCCATGTTTCATCATCATCATCTGCTCCTTCACCTCAGTACCTACCCTTTAACCCGTTATCGACCAACGTATTTTCTTATGTTGAAAGGTTCACATATTGCAAAGCACCCAGCGATCATCATACCCCCCCTATCCCCAAAGAGATTCAACATTGGGCTGGTGTCATCATGAGAAATGCCTGTCGAAAAGATGATGAAAAAGGGGGTTTGCGACAATGTGCTAATGTTCAATGTGGAACTTGGGAAAAACTTCCTAGAGAGTTTGCGAAGTGCAGGCGATGTCGAAAAGCAAAATATTGCAGCAAAACTTGTCAAAGTAGAGCTTGGCAGCTTGGTCATCGTTTTTGGTTAGTTTTTTCTTCTTCTTTATTTTTCTTATAAGAAACAAATTATAATACGCAAGGAAAATCCTTAAAATTTTTATTTGACTACGAGACACAAGGATGTTGTGATTGAACCAATCAAACTACCATTGCGTCTAAATATAATTCTTGCGCATCAATCTTGTTTCGAAATTTCGAAAACATTGGTGAATTTCATTCGTGTTTGTTTTGGGTATAATTGACGGCTATTATTATTATATGAAGCCCCGTTTATTTAAGGAAATTTTCGTACTTAGATTATTTTCATTGATTTTTATTTAACTCTCTTACGTCGACCATCACTATCTTAACCTTCCTCTACATTTTTTTAATATAAAATTGGATTGACACTAATATTTGGTTTATTGAGTAGGTGTTGCACCAAAACTGGATCCGATACTAACCCAGCAGGAGTAACCAACAGTCATGGCGATACAAACCCATCTATGTCATCCCATAGCACTACTGATACCAATCCATCCTCTGAAACAAATGTGGTGACTGGAAATATACCATTGGCTACAGACAGCAATTCTGAACAGGATGTCGCGATGTCTGTGAACAATCCAAATTATCTTAATCATGCAGTTGATCCTCTTGATTCTTCTATCTCAAACGGTACGCATAACTCACATATGTTTCAGCATTCAATCCTATTAACATTACTAGTACTACTTCTGCTACTATTACCATTACTATTGCTACTGCTGGTACTACTTTTATGACTACCCTAGATGCAGGCGTAGCTCGATTGATGAGTATTTAACTTACTCTTGGTTTTGCTTCCTCTCAGAGTCCTCGATCGGATTACTTGACAATGGATCTTCCCCAACCGATTCAGCAAGGCAGTGGCCTGACGGAGATCCGGCGAATAATCGACCGACGAGTAACTATCAGCGCTACCGAGCGACCTAGTCATAGTTTTAATTCGGTCTTGGGAGTAGTTGCTCAAATTTCTCATTCTAGTGAAGCTGAAATAGCAGATTCACGATTTCAATTGTCCGTTGATGCTGCTACGACCAGTACCGCAACTATGAATGTAGAACAATCAATGGAATGGAGTGGAATTACTAGCAACAATTAAATCTGTCTATTCATCATTTGGGTGATATGCCTACCTACTCAAATATATATATATATATGTATATCGCTTCTATATAGATGGTTTATTGAGCTTGTGGAAAAAGAGGTATGACTTATCTTTAGGAAAGTAGTAATGTATATCTGTTATTATAAGATAACTAAATCTGAGAGAATCTGAGTAATTTGGGTGGATAGAAAAAGGTCGTACAAAATGGGGCAAAATAAATATTATATTAAGAGGTGGTGTTTAAAGAGTATTTAACCATTGTTATATTTATATTCATTATTAAATAAATTTATGTATATATGGATGTGAATGTTTCATTTGTTACTCTCTTTTCTTCCTTTTTTTCGTAGGGTTTTTTTTGTGGTTGAATATATAATAGACTTTTTTTTGAATTCAGCAAATTATATGATATATATTTTGATGATAGTTCTGAAGATGTATGTATATTTGCATCTGGATGTTTTTAGGTATTTGGTATGTAGAGAGTGGTGGTTTTTTGGAGTGTAGAATTGAATGGAGTAGCGGAGAGCGGGGTCAAGTATAGTAAAGAATGAAGAATTAGAGTTGGAATAATGAGAGTGTGAGTGGTGAAGATGGGGACTGGGATCGGGAAGGGGATAGCTCTACACCGAAAGTGTGAGATTCCCAATTGTTGAGCTTTTTTCTTACATTAATGCATTACAGCTAGATCCGAAGACATTGAGAGTAAAACACAAAATTGGCAAAATTATTTTGACAGGATCAAAAGTTGAGCCGCAGGCCAATTTTGCGGTGAGTGCTCTCAGTTTTGTAATAATCTTCTCATTTTCTTGAAAAGCTTATTCAAGGTTTTTTTTTCACTCAACTCAATTTCTAATGTTTTTTTTTTTTTTTTTTTTTTTTTTTTTTTTTTTTTTCAGAAATGACCTCCTATCTCATCAATTTTCCATCAATCACTTCTTCTTCTCCACCCACCACCCTAGCCATTTGCTCTCCTCCACCACTTTGACCGGCCCGTCTCTCTTCTCATTCTCTTCTCCTCCATTTGGTGAGCACTGTTTTTTTAATATATATTTTTTATCTTGAAATAATTTTTTATTTTTCTTTATTTTAGGCTTTGCTTCTCCTCTCATCACTATTTCAAAATGGTAAATCACAAGTATGATCCTCAGCTAAAACTCAAAGCTGTTTTACATTTTCTTATAGGAGAAACACTTTTTGATATCAACAAAAAGTATACTGCTTCTATGTCTTAAGCTTCAATATTCCGATGGGCCAAGTTATACAAGACCACTAGTGCAGTGGTTAAACATCCAGATTACTATCTCTTAAGCAAGGAGCTCCTTTGATTTTGTCTGAAGAGCAATGTGCTTGGCATAAAGAATTGATCAACAAAGATCCCACCAATTATATCTCTGAGCTTCAACAATCTATGCAGAAGAAGTACAACATTTACTTATCATTTACAACTATTGAGGTGGAGCTGACAAAAAGGTTGCCAAGAAAGTCCATCCCAACCAGGATCCAGTTGCCCAAAGTAAGTATATTTTTGTAGTTGCTAATATTGACCCTACCTGGTTGGTGTTTACACATGAGTAAATGTTTTATTTTCATTTTTTGTGGCCTTTGTATATATATATATTAATATTCAAACTCCTTTTTCTTTCATCTCACAAAGATGAATGTGGTGTGGCTTCAGATGAATCTCATCACTATATGGGTTGGGCAGAAGTAGGACAACCAGCATCTCATATTGTCCAGGGATGTTGTTGATATTGTTTCAATATAATACCTGGCATAGCCATATCAGGTTTGGTTGGCCTAGTTGTCCAGGAAGAAACTGTAAATTGATTTCACTTTGAATATTTTTTAGAAATAATTTTGGTATGTATTTTGTAATGTATGACACCACACAATATGTGGGGTGGACTTGCTAGCAAGTGTGCAACCTTGGACCAAAATTCACCACAGAATGAACACACATTGAGCTATTGACAAATGAACCATACAATCAGGGATGAACACCACTCAGCAGAACAGTTCTAGGTGGGTGTTCAAGTAAAGTTCAGTCTGAGTTCCATCTGATTTCAGGTTGGGGACTGTTAGGATTTGGGTTGAGAGGTGAGGAGTGCTTTGGGCGCTATGCATTGTAATAGGCAGAAGCAAAGGATATTGCATAGGGGGGTTTTATGGGGCAAGAACTGTGGGGTGCTCCTCATCAGACAACTTATATAGTAATCCAGTTACTTAGTCTCACTGCTGTATCAGCATAGTCAGTCCCCACTCACTGTTGGTAGTCCCAACATAGTCAGTCTAGTTAGTCTCACTGCTCAAGTAGCATAGTCAGTCCTGTCCTAGGCTAGCATCAGTGCTAGTAGTAGTCTGCCCCCTTAGGTCCTAACAGGGACTTGCTAGTAAGTCCACCCCCTATATTAGGGGGTGTCAGTTCTGGAAAATCTGCACTTGACTTCAGTGTGAATTTCAAACCAAATCAGCCCTCAAATTATGCAAAAAAGTCAGTTATGACCTCAAATCAGCACCTTTTCCCTGATTTTTTTTTTCAAAACCACATGTTGGCCACATCATTCCTTCCTTGCCCACCCTGTCCCTGTCACATGTGACACTCAGACCTCCATCCTCTCATCAATCCTTGGCACACACCCCTCACTGAGATTTGAAACATTTTATTGCAACATTTTAACCAGGCATTTTTTCTTTGTTTTTTTATGTTTTCAAACTCTTAATCTCTTTTCTTGTAACATACCAGTTTCATAATTCCTCCCAGAAAATCCAACACTTCAAAGGCAACTCAAAAAAATGTGTCATCACCAAGGCCTTCCAATAATGCAAGCCCCTCACCTGAGAAATCAAAGTCTGGACAGCTAAAAAAGAAAGATTATCTCATAATTATCAACTTCCTCAAAATTAAATCAAATTATGATGCATCTTTTGGATGTGAGAAGTCCACCCAAATAAGATGTCCACCTTCATCAAAGGTCAATGGCTTTTTGTTGATGGAAAATGAAGTAAAAAAGAAAAAAAAAGGGATAACTGACATCAATCCTAAGAAAATGAAGGAGAGGTTCAAAAGTTATCAATCAAAGTATAAAAAGGCTCCATTCACTTCCACTTCCACTGTCTTTTGTATTGATGATGATGATTTGGAGATTGGGATTACAACTGTTTTTGAAAAGCTCAATTTCATGTGTCCCTTCTATGAGGAAATGGATAATCTTTTTGGTTCCCAAGTTGATTTCAACCCTTGGTTTATACACAATAGTACTAAGGATATACCCTCTGGCTCTCAACCATCCAATAATCCTCCTGAATCACCTGTTCTTCAACAACATCAATCCCCTTCAGCTTTTAAACATAGTTTAGCTAAAGATGATCATGACTATCAAGCAGAAAAAATATTTCAGAGAAGATCTGAGTCCTCAGAGCCCCAATATTTTAATGTATGTTTACTTTTTTTTCATAAATTCTTCTCTAAATTTTTCATTCTTTCTTTTCTAGTATCCTCCAACTCAAACTCAAATTTCTAAAAATATTAACAATTCCAGCAATGAGAATCCTGCTTTTGAAGATGCATTAGATGAACTTCCTGAACCCTCTAGCTCAAATTCCAAACTAAAGCTTCAAGCCTCAACTTTAATGAACTTGAACCATTGTTTAAAGTGTGGTAATACTTCAAACAGCTTTTTTTCCTTCCTTGACAATTATTTTGAGAAAAAAGATATAAGTAAGATTTGGTCACTATATACCTTCTTCAATAACATATTTATTTATTTTTTCTATTCATTTTTCTCAGAAAAATCCTTTATCGAAAAAATATTTCCTTGGCTTTGAGAAGATGAAGTTTGATCATATGCTAATGAAAGATCAAAAGGCCTTATATTTGGAAGAATTTTTTTTTTTGCTTCAATCAAATTTGGAAAAGACCAGATTCAATGCAAAGTAGATGGAAAGAGTTCATCTTTCCTCAGAGAAAACAAAATACCATGATTTTCAAAGAGAAATGGTAAGTTGTGATTTGGAAAAGCAAGAAAATTTAAAAAAAAAAGAATTCATTATGAAATGTGTAAAAAAATGGCCAATCTTATGAGGACATTAAAAATTACTTAACTTTTTTAATTGATTAATTGTTTTTTTTTTTGGTTAATGGTTGGAGAATGAATTTAATAGTTAATTTTAATCTTCTAAAAAAATAGTTATAAAATGAGATTCTGATAACTCCATTTGTCCTTACTGGACTCTAAAATATTGCACTTTTGGAATTTCAGATAGTAAAATAATAATTACACCTGTGCAAAAATTCTCATCATCAACATACTTTTATCACCTCACCACCAATTTTAGTTTCTAAATAAATCTAAGTCAAAAAAAATTCTATATCTGTTTGGAAAAAATGGAAATACCCTCCTCTTAATTTTATTGAAGCAAGGGGTGGGTATCAGCAAATTTTTCAAAGTCATCAATTTTCCATGTCAGATTTGAAAATTCGGCAATACCCTTCCATGCATTTTATTGAAGTAAGGGGTGAAAATCACCAAAATTTAATATAATTACATAAATTAATAAAGAAAAAAATAAGATAAATCATATTCACTAGTTTTAAAGTAATGAAGATTCCTCAAGACAAAATGCAGATCAAGTCTAGAAACTATATTTGGGACTTTCCACAGGTATAGGCTAGAGGAACCCCATGAAACAAATTAATGTTGCCATGATTACCATTTATACAAAACAAAGTCATTGGACCATTAATTTAGATTAGTAAATTTAAATATCAGATTTATTTATTAAACATTTATGAAAGAATAATAAATATTTGATGAATTTAAAAATCCCCATACTTATTTGATCTACCAAAAGTTTTATTAAATTTATTACTTTTACCTTGTTTATCCTTTGGATTAGCTTTTGACTTATTTGGTAGGAGTAGCCAAAATGAGTAAAGTTGTGACAAGATTCCAAACCTGGAAAAGCTTTTTTTGTCTTGTGATTATCATGAGAAGAGTTCCAAACCTATTTGCTGATTCCATTTCCTAATCCAAAATGAATTATGCACCTATGATCCAGGAAGTATGAACCATATCCTTTTATTTTAGAAGGTTAAGAAATAGGTTATCCAGTAATAAGATTAATATAAGAGAAGATCAACAAAGTAAGACAATTGGAATCATTCAAATTGGTATAAATCTTGTTATGAAATCCTGAATGAGTCATTATAAAATTCAAAAACAATAAATATTCATTGCTAATTTCTTCCCATTCAGAGTCATACCAATTTGGTATTCCTAATTTAGTTGCAAGTTTTTGATTTTCTTGAAAGGCTTTATTACAGAGTTTTTTAAGGCAAAGAGAAAGAAAAGAATTAAAGGAAGATAAAGAGTCCCATTTTCAAAAATTATTATCTATTTCCACTTTAGATAAATTTTTGAGCAAAGAATAGATGCCCATAGAATTAAAATGAGTGAACATTATTGAGAATGAAAAAATAAAAATTATTAGACTTAACAAGAGAAGAACCTTTCAGAAATCCTGGTCTCCATCCAAAAAAAAATCATGATACCACCAAACACATTCTAACTCCTAATTGTTAAGTGAACCAAAGCCATTTGATATAGTTTAGAGATGAGATCAGATAGTTGAATAAATGATTAATCTTTTAATCCATTGAATAAATGATTTCCATAAATAAATTGAGGTTTAAAATTATTACTGATTACAGACTTAACTTTATTGCCTCCTAATTCCGTTAGATATTCAATATCTTCAGTTAAATTCTTGGGATATTTATTTTTTTATTGACTTTAGTTTTATAAAACATGAAATATGGGGGGCGGACTTGCTAGCAAGTCTGAAACCTTGAACCCTAACTTATATCTAATTGAGCACGCATTGAGGCAGTGATGAAACAATCATGAAGAAATAGTGAATTTACTTTGAAAACCCCTTGAAACTAATTTGAACCTTCATTGAACCACAGTTGATTAATAGTTCAAAAAATATTTATACTTAAATTAGAGGATTTGTTGGAGGGATAAAAAAAAATAAATGAGTCCCACTATCAATCTAGCCTTGTGGCTTCATAAGATTTTGAAAAATCATAATTTTTTCATTTTTTGAATCTAATGAAACTCTCAGATACTTAAATTATAAGAGATTTCACAAAAATTTATAGGGTATTCACCCTATGAATATATAGATAAAATTTCCAATATTCTAATAAATTATTCATTAAGAAATATTTATTGAATTTCTATATTTAATTAAATTTTTATCAGTAAAAAATTGAGAAAAAAACACCTTTTCTCATTATATAAATCAATATTATTATTTATTTGTCCATTTTCAAAACATTTGTGGAAGCTATAACACTCTTTAAAATAATTTAACATTAAATTTAGTCAATAGAACAATTTGTAAGATTAATTTACATCCCATATTTATATAAGTTAAAACAGGAAATGGGCCCAATTCTATTAAAAATATAACTTATCATCATCTTCATTATATCAAAAGAATAAAAAATACAATTTTTATGAGAATAAAATCTATGGTTAATAAATATTCAAAAATGATTTTGAGTTTTTTTTGGGATGTTTCATGCCATTATGATTTCAAAGTCTCAAAATATATTATATAATTTTTGTGCTTACATTGTTTCAAAATGTTCCTTAAAAGTACTTTCCTCCCTCAAACTTCAAATCTCATTATTCTCCCATATAAAATTTTCTCCCTCTTACATTTTATTTAAGTCTACCAAGAACTGTCCCATCTCAAACCCTTATCCCCCCTTCTCCACCCATAATTATCCCATTACACCCCTACTCACTTATTTTTCTCCCCTTAACACCCTATTTATTCCCCTCTTCACCACTTTCCACCACAACTTTCTTGATATCACTCCTTTTGCTCCCCTTCTAACCCCTTTTACTCTATAAGCAGAAAAGGCGGTGATTTGGAAAGCCATAGGGGTTGGATGAAAATTGAAAGGGTGGATTGGGGTGTGGTGGGGAATTTCTGGGGTGAAGAGTGAAAAAATGGGGGTTGAAAGTTAAAGCATTTTAATTAGTTATAAAAGGAGTGGGGTGGAGTTGAGGCAAAAATAGATAGGGTAAGGTTGAAAGGGATGGGGTAGGATAGGGAGAGGCAAGAAAGGAGTTGTGAGGGATGAGGATGGTAGCAAAAGGGGTGGAGTTGTGTTTAAAGTGAAAATAGAGTGGAGGGGTATAGTGAGGAGAGCTTAAACTTGGATTTTGAAGCTTAGAGGGTGTAGCAAATGTATCAGGAGGGCAATAAAAGGGTGGGGGGTGGTAATAGAATTGACAGAAATTACAAGGTAGAAAAATTTGTGTGGAGATATTGAGAGGCTTTCAATTGAGGTAGCAAAAAATGGAGAGTGCACTCTATTCTTCAGGCAAACATCAGAGTCCACCCCCTCAATCTATGGCTCTACTCTGCCAATATTAAAAATGATTTATAATTATCTTTTATTTATATTTTTGAACTTAAACCTATAGTTTATACATCTTTATTTAGTATTTTTTATTTAAAATGCACTTTAAGACTAAGAAAGTAATATAATAAAATAATTGGTAACAAAATAATGTTTAGCTTTTTCGCACAAGAATTGACAGTATGCTTCTGATAAGTATAAATGATATAAATAAATAATATAATAGGAAAATTGTAGCAAAAAGTTGAAAACTAAAACAAAAAATTTAAGGAAATTTTAAACAATTGAACTTATGTATTTTATGAGTTTATTTTATATACTTTTAAATTTAATAATAAAATATGTTGGTTAGATTAAAAATATATTTGAATTAAATTAAATGATTCAAGTAAAGTTTGAAGAAAAGATCTATCTACATATATAATCATTTAGCTTCATTTCTTGTTTTGTGATTACTATATATAACTGGATAATTGACTGTAATAACTGCAAATTTAAGAAAATTTAATAATTTATCTGCCTCAATATATTTAAAATAATCAATTCAGTAACAGAAAAAAAATTTCTGAGTCCTTTCTTTTACTAGTTTTATTCATTGCAATGACTATATACGTTTTCAAAAAAATATTTATCATGTTTTTGGTAGAACTTAGATTGAACTCTCAATGAAAACCTGTTTCCAAGTGTGGCTCAAGCTAAGTTAAGCCATGGAAAATTTATACTTTTCTAGAATTTTTATTAAGTATTTTTAAGTATAAAAATAATTATATTTTTATATCAAAATATTTTTATTAAATACTTTGAAGTTGTGAAAATAAGCACAAATTAAGAATCATTTTGATAAAATATCATATTAAAAATAGTTTTAAGTTGATCATATATTATTATGAAATGAGTTCTTTCCATATGGCAGATTAAGAAAATAACTTAAAATTAATTTTATACAACTATCTTATATAAAAAAGGTATCAGCTTTTTTGCTTAGATTTGAAGTACTTCAAAGAATTTTTTTTTGCTTTAGGTACACATCATATAGATTCTTCAGAAAATCATATTAATTTTTTAAAATTATATTTTTAAGTTGAAGGGAAGCCTCACAGGATAAAATTGGTGGTTTTGTAAAAAAAATAGGTAAATATATTTTAAATCAATATATATTTCTATAAAAAGTCAAATTTTAATATTTATTTTCTGTTTTAAATATGTAATTAAGATTTGAAATAATGCTATTTAAATTAATTTTTATAACAATATACTGATTCCAGTATTGCTTTGTAATAAGGCCAATTTCAAGAAGATTTATAAATTCTTCTGTTTAAATAAAATATCAAAAGGCTTGTTTTTCATACACTTAGAAATTGAATAGAAACATCATACAAGATCTACCAATCAGCATGAATATCATTATTCAAATAAATCATTGATAGATCCTGAACCCATATATTTAACTTTAGAATTTTGTGTAAGTGTTCAGTTGTGAATTACTCCTATCAAAAATTTTATTCTAAAGACTAAAAAAGTGTAACTGAAAAATTTCACTTAATTTATTTTTCAGCAACATAGAGTTGAAATATTTTTTCTATTCATTTTAAATATGGAATAATATTATTTTTAATCAAAATATGATTGCCTTTAAAGCTGCTTTGCTACATGGGCATAATATAAAGTACCTATCACCACGCAATATGGGGGGCGGACTTGCTAGCAAGTCCGCAACCTTGAACCCTAATTCATATCTTTTTGAGCACATATTGAGGAAGTGATGAAACCATCATGAAGAAGTATTGAATTTACTTTGAACACACCTTGAAGCTCATGTGAACACTCACTGATGAGTAAATGATTATCTGTTGAGAGCATGTTGAAATCACATTCTCAATAATTGAAACAAAGTTTCATTTTAGACAGTCCAATAAAATTTCCAAGTTGGGGTTTTCAACTTTTCAGATTATTGTTATATAAATGTTGTTTACCAAAAAAAAAAGAAAATAAGCCAATGATGCCCTAAAAAAATTATTATTATAAAGGTATAAAAGAAGAGTTTTACTTATAATATCTTCTCATTCAGAATATTCTTGTAATATATCATTTTTCTCAATATTAAATAAGCAGGAGAACTTTATAATAGCTAATATACAAAAATGATTAGTGATAGACAGGAACAATTATAAATAATATGAATAAATTTTGGTGAATGAATAATAATTAAGAGGAGACATAATCTGTACAAACATTTAAACAACCAGGAAAAAAGTGAAAATATGTTTATAATACTTGAAAATATTTTTATCTCCTCGCCCCTAACCCCCCATATTCTAATCCACTCTGAAAATTAAGGGGAAATTGTGACCCAGCCAGTATGTATAAATTTTTGACAAGGTTATCCTAATCTCATGCTATGGAATTTATTCAATTTTTATTAGGCCATTCTCCTGTAAAGGTACCTTAACCAATTCAATGCTTCACCTTCTCCAAACTGCCTCATAAGCCCCTTATGGACCAAAAATAATCAAGAATGTGTCATCCTCCCCTTTCCTGCTCACCAAAAACAATTCTGTGCCTTTTTGAAAGTAGCACAACAGCTTAAAGATCCCATTGACACTATAAGTCTTATCTGTCACTCTCCCACTGCCCCATTAGTTGGGGTATTTGTTTTTTCAATCTGGTAGATTTTCAAATATTGTTCCTCTCATGCAATAATCTTTGATGCTGCGGTTTTCCTTCTTTTTTTTGCTTCTTGTTATGTTACAATGCCACTGTCATCATGTATTTACAATTAACTTCTCCATATAATTCATAACCAATTCTGGTTGAAATTGTATGAAATTGAAAGAAGATATGTCCGATATAGGAAAAATTTAAATAAATAATTGAATTTAATCATTGACTTACCAATGGTTATCATAAATTCTACACAAAATCATTTTTTTCAATTTTTTTTTGTCATTGTTCAAACATTTTTGAGTTGGTAGTGTACATTCTATTCTACAAAATCAGAAATATTCAACTAACTATAGTTAGAAATTGAAATGTAGGTGATTAAAATTGAATTAAGAAATATTAAATATTTTTTTTGAATTTAAAGATTTAAATATTATGCATGGATTTTTGTTTGACAGAACATCACTCTTATTTACATGCCAAATGTTTTTTGACGTTGAAATTTGCATATTATCCATCTCTGAAGTTTGCTCATTTTATTTTCTTGCCCTCACTTATTTCTATGACTGAGTCTTAATTTGATATTCTTAAATTGTCATTATTCATCAAAAACGGACTACCTACGCTTCCTCCAACAAACTCTTCGACCCCTTGACTTGCTTCTGATCACTTCCTACAGAACCTGTCAATAATTAATTAGTAAGTTTTTTTTTTGGGTGGCTCATCAATGACTGTTTCTCTCTTTTTTTCTCTCTTTAATTATTTTTATATCGTTTCACTCTCTCATTCTCATTTTTTGGCCTGTATTTCTCTTTCATTTTCATTTCCTGCCTCTTTTTATTTTTTATTTCGTTTCTATTCTTATATTTAGTTTGTTTAACTCCTGTCTCACTTAGTGCCTGCCAGACAGCTGTCATTTTAATCGCTGTCTGGCTGGCATCTTAAAAAAATTCTTATCCTGACCCTGCCAGCCAGCATACCAATTACTTTTAAGCTGGCTGGCAGGCATGTGCAAGTTTGCAAGGCACTTGCCACCCTTTTCTGGCAAGCATCACCCCCAAAAATCAATCGCTTGCTGTATGCCAGACAGCAAGTTGCTGCCTAGCTGTCTGGCATGTAGACAGCAAATCAATTGTACATTCCTGCCAGCCAGCGACAAAGTCACATTGCAGCTGGCTGGTAGGGTGATGTAGCGTTCAAGTCGATCGATCGATCAACTTGACGGCTGCCTGACAGCCAAAAAAAATCTGTATGGATGGCTGACAGGCAGCTGTCAAGTCGATCGATCAATCAATCAATTGATCAATTGATTGATTACCACTGCATGCTACATCAACCTTCCAGCCAGCAAGTTAATCATTTTCTGCTGGCTGGCAGGCAAATCATCTTCTCAAATATGAATTTTTATCTCCTTCCCCTCAATATTTTTTAAACTTGCTGACATGAAGCAAGCGAGTTGCTCAAGCAAATTGATCAAATATGATCAATTGAAATCACAACTTGCCAGCTAGCAAGCGATATGCTTTTCAGCTGGCTGGCAGGCATTTTCAGGTTTCCACAAAAGCATAGATTTGCTTCATTCCTTCCAGCAAGCTAAGCATCATATTTCCTGCCGAAAGGAAGTAGAAATTGATGCATTTCCCCAACCACTCAATCTGCTACCCTGCCAGCCAGAAACCGAATTGGTTTGTTTCTAGCTGGCATGAAATTAGGGGCTAAACAAATCATTGATTCACCCAACCTGCCAGTCAGCTTACAAGCGATTTGCTGGCTGGCAGGTACTTGCACCTATTTTTGGCTTGCCAGCCATCTAAATATTGAATCGATGGCTGGAAAGTGGTCAAAATAATTGATTAACATTGTAACCTTCCAGCAAGAATATCATTCAAGATTGCTGGCAGGAATTTGATAGCAGGATGTATCCCCCTGCAAATAATAATGTGATGATTGGTTTCCATCCAACAAAGAGTGAGTTAATTGCTAAGAAGCAAGTGATATATATCCATCACATTTTTCGACATTCAATCTAGTAAATATAAGACTTGATGTGTTCATGGATTGTATCGATTAGCAGCAAGTGGTCTACAAGAATTTGAATTTGACCTTCCACACAGCTTAACATTAAATTTGTACCTTTTTGTGTGATAAATATGTCTATCCTAGCTCATTCATGAAACAAGTATGATTTTTGGAGATACTTGTGGGGAATTTTTGCCTTTGCAACTTCAGTTACTATTTTTTCTTGCGAAATTGCAAGCTGAGTGCAATTTTATAGCACCCCATCTTCTTTTTTCCGCCAGCCATCCAGAAAATATCTACCTGGATTGCTTGAAGATATTTGGTGAATAAAAACAAACTACTATTGAAAGGTTTGAGCATGTTATTCAGGCAAATATATTTTTTGATATATGGCATGATGAAGTACGTAAATATTACAAATAATTTTAGTGAATGAATGAATTGATTTTATTCTCCACCCAAAATTGTGCCATTCATCACTTTGCTCGCATTACCACTCCTTTCAAATGCCAAAGGATCAAAATTAACTCAAACTGCTTCTATTCAGAATAATTAGTTTTGACTTACAATGGACCTCAACCCAAAAGCCGTGATAATCTTTTCTTTCATACCAAAAGTTCCTTGATGATGTTTCAGGATAGCTGCATGTCCTATTATCGACTTTTCACTTACAACAATAGCGGCGGCCTTAGAATCCCTGAGTACTCTGCTATTTAGAAGAGTATGACTCTCATAAGGATCCTTGTGTGTTTCGCTAGGCAGGATTTCTTTGAAAGGACTAACAATCGCCCAAACCTCTCCCTTGTCCTCTTTTGATGTGAATAACATATAAATCTGACCAAAACTCCAATCATCACAATATTTGAATTCGATTTTTGAGTTACCTTCATGCTTAGATTTCGTCATAAATCGTTTTCCTTTTAACACAAAGCTTCTGAGTACTTGCACCACTCTTTCAACTTTGATCTCTGATAATGACAAATGCCATCTTAAACTATCTTTTCCAATTCGTGCTTTTGCCCATTTTTGAAAAATTGCTTCATCCAGCGTAATACACTCTTTCACACTATCCAAATCTTTCGTCATTTTTTCATCTTTGTTTAGCTCCATGTTTTCTTCTTTTTCATACTGCATTAGAACTGTCTTGACATGCCAATACTTGAGAATCGTTTTTGGTATCTCATCTTACATACAAAATATGATATTAATAATTGTTAAATATTCAATGAAAAATTTTATTTTGACATACAAGAATGATGATTATTTGAAATACTTGAAAGTTTACCATTTATTCTTTCAGCTGCCCATGTGGCAGTATAAGCAGGTGGCCCAAATCGTTTTATCACATCAGGGAAATGCTGAGTTAGGTGGAGGTTTGGCTTTATCCTTTGATGTTTCCATCCACTCTGAAGACATTGACGGTATTCAAAAAGAAGGTTTTCTAAATCTTTCACCTCATCTTTTGATATTTTCTTCAGGGTTAGAAAGTTCGTAATTGAAATCAAAGTCGTCAATGATTTTAGTAGTATTGATTCTCTGGACGGTAATTCTAAGCCTGTTGAGCATCCCTGTGATGAACTTTGCTGAAACCAAAGTGGTATCAATGCAAGTGGATAGTAGACAGTATACAGTACATGCCACTCAGCTGCCTTTAGTGAACCTCCAGTTTTTGATCCCAATTTTTTCGGTACCTGTGTAAACCAAGAAGGAGTTATTGTCTGCTGAATAACCTTCCTTACCACTAGCAATTCATCTCCTGTTAATCTAGGGTCTAAAAAGTCTGCAGAATCTTTTACTTCTTTACTCAAAGCATTTTCATTTCCCTTAGCTGTCACGTGCGACCCCTCAGAAGAGTCTTCACTAGCTATTTTTGATGATTCGCCTTTAGTTCCACTCCGCAAATTATAACTTGAACTAACTGGGATACCACTCGAGTGATCAAAAAAGATGCTTGAAGAGTTTGACTGAGATTGGGATCTGAGGAAATAACTATCGGTTTTTTGACGCTTCCTTACATTAACACCCTTTTCACTCGCTATCATTTTAAGATTTAACTCAGTTAAAGGTTGCATACTACCACTCCTGGATGACAAGAATTCCAGCTTATTTTCTTGATCGGATTCATACTGCCGCTTTCGAGAACTTCTTACATCTTTCTCTGGATAAACTGAATCATCCAAATCTTTAATATTCCAATTCTCTGCCTTCTTCAACTTCTTTTCAAGGTCGATCGCTGCATCTTCAATTCGTAAAAACATCCTGCTGTGATCCTTAAGATTACCCAGCATATGGCAATGCATCATATCCAAAGCACAATATTCTATCGGTCTCCAGTAGCTCAATTCATTCAAAGCACTCCAGCGGACACCATGCTCTAAAACAATTTTTTCTTGTTCCCAATGTGTTGTTGCATTTTTCCATTCTTTCGCATGTTTCATGTGTTCTTCATGGGTCCGACAAGGAAATTTATTCACATCGTACTCATCATTTTCATTAATTGATAATAAACAGAAAGAACAAAATCGTGTTGCTGAGTGGCCAGCAAAGCCTGCTACTTTCCGAAGTGCTGGAATATCTGCAATTAATGGGAAGATTGCAGCTCGGATTTTTTCACCTTCTGGATGAGAATGTGTGGAGCTGACCCATATGCCTTCCCAAAGTACTTTGAATTCATCAACTAAAGGCTTCAAAAGATGGTAAAATTATTCACTCGTTGGCTCATTTGGACCTGGTATTATCGAGAATAGAAATAAATTTTCTTCGCAATATCGTTCAGATGGTGGTAAGCTCATACAAATAAGCATAATCAACCCAACTGATTTCTGATGACTTCCAATCCGATTACCTCCAGGCTGGAACCAGTCCACGTATAAGCTGAACACCAAATTGCCAGGAGTCGAAGCAAAAGCAGAATAGCCATCCTCTGAAGCATTTGAATCTTCAGGGAAATTCTTCCAAATCTCCCCTTCCCAGATGTCATCCATTACATTAAAATCTTATCTTCTAAAAGATTTGCACTTTTGAGTCCCTTCATCAAAATCTTTCTGCTTCAATTTCATCGAAATCCAATCAACAAACACATTATATAGAAATATTTTTTTTGGCTTGTAAATGATTTTTTTTTCTTTGTAAGATTTAGTGTAAAGATCTTCATTACACTGCGGAGACTTTTCTTTTTCTGGTAACTGTTTCACATATTTTTTTGATGATGACATGAATACTTGAGTGCATGTTTTAATAGAAGGATGATCATCCAGATCAAATTCATAAAGAGCAAAACATTTAGCACAGCATGTCCTGGTGACAAGTGTCGGGTTGAGTTTAAGACGACGAAATACCGTTTCAAGTGACTGGGGAATTTTTTTAATGATTCCATCAACGTTCAATGAGCGATCATCACCAAGAATTTTCAAATTTTTTATTTGGTTTTTTAGGAAAGATTCACATCCTCTTAAGCTGAGTTTATTCGATGAATAAAGATTCGCTGCCTGTAACATTACTGATCGACTATACTTCTCCTCAGCTACCATGCTACACTGGCCAAGAATAGTGCCAGTTAACTTTGGAGTTAAAGAATTCGGTAACTAAAAAATAAATGTTTTAGATTTTATTCTCTAAACATTCTCTCCACATATAACCTTTGTCAATTTTAAAAAATGAAAATACCTGAGATGAACTGCCAGAATTTCCCTCCAACATAGAATCTTTAATACAGTCTGTATTAATTTTCTTTGCACATTCGGTTTGATGATTCTTGTAAGACTTTGCAGTTTTATATATAACTCCTGTTCGGTAGGTTCCAAGTGGCGTTAGATGAACCTTGAATGCACAGCCTAATGTTGTACATTCACAAATTTTTGGCTGAAATGGCATTGATGAGGGATATTCAGAATTGGGAAAATGAATTTGAAGTTTGGGAGGGCAATTTCAAAAACCAACGTTGAAACTAATTTGTTTGTCCTCGATTTTCTAAATAATTATTATTTGCATTCGCATACTTGCTAATATGAATACAAATTTTATGCAAAAAATTAGAGTAAACTATCCAATTTATTTCCATGTTTGAATGTACTTTTATCAAGAGATTAATCAAAAAATAAATTTTCACCTCTAAGTACTTGAAAGGATTCATCTATCTCTACCATGAAAACAAAACTATTTGATATCTGGTGTTATTAATCTTAATTTATAATGGTTAGATAATTTTATTTATTATAATAATTTATTGAATTATCATTTATAGAAATATTAATATCTTAAAATGGTACCAAAATCATACATTTTTAGTTTTGCACAGGTTTCAATGAATAATCAATCCATCACATAATAATAATCATCATTGAAAAAATCATTTCAAGGATTTATATTCCTTTTGTAATAAAATATTGAAATTAATAATATATGAAAAATAACACAAAACTTTTTTGTTCCTAATTGATTGTATATATTTTATTCCTTTACCCATTTTACTCTTATCTCCTTTTTTCAAATATATTCAATTTTTCTTGCATCTTACCTACTGAAAATATATTGATGAAATTTCTGGGAGGAAGCAGCTGATATGAGTTAACCCATGTTTTTTGAGTTGGTATTAGTGATTAAATTTTGCTCAACCTCTAAAACAACTGTAAATTAATGTATTTTGAAACTCATTATAATCTTGACATTATTGATGAAATTATATAAAATAGTTCTATTATGAGATATTACTTACGTTCATTGATAATTACTTTTTTTTATCTTATGAGTTTTCCTTCCAATTCTTGGGTGGGAACTCTATTTTACGGCCGAAAAATAGAGTACACCTCATTGATTTGGGGCATCATGTGAGGTGACTAACTTTATGTTTTTTTTTAGGTCTGTGGGAATAAAAAATTGAACAAATGCTACATAAATGACTTTATTTACTTTGCCATTACTAAAATAATGGCCTTCTAATTCTACAACAGAATTATCATTTTCATCATAGGAACTAGTTCCATCCAGACCTAGAATTAGCATATAGAGAAATTACCCTCTAGATATCCTTTAAATTTTTTCTGAATATTCTTTCGTAAGCACTATTTTATGGGTGAATGATAAAATTCAACTCTTGCATTAGGTTTGACAATTGCAATTAATAGCCCGATGTTTTTTTGGTTCATTCAGAAGCATTAATTCAGAAATATTCCCATAAACATCTTTCAATTACTTACCTTTTGCAAAGATAAAGCCCTTGTCTTTTAAAAAAAATTCATGTAAACAATTTCAACTAACTCTTTTCAAGTATATGTTTTGTACATGCATATTTGATATCTCTTTATCATCCGGTTGTTCAATTGCTATCTTAATTATGAGTGAAATTTTTTAGACAAAGAATATTATTTATTTCAGAAAAATGTCATTTTGTAAATTATATTTACTTAATGTTGTTCGTTTTTATACTTCCCTTTCAGGGAATGCTCATTACTGCTACATATTAAAATGATCGATATTTTTTTTCTCAGTACACTCCTTTGATAACCATGCTTTCCTCCGATGTATGAGTACTCATCTCATGTAATACACTCAGTTTTTTAATTTATATTCCTTTTGATCTATTGTTTTTATGGCTTATTCCTGAGTGTATATTCGTTGTTTTTAGCAACCTCTTTGTAATATCTTCATGTCACTGTTGGAGCTATCATATAAGATAGATAATTTCCGCTCTTAGACTCCCCTCCATACTGTAGCATTTATTATACATAATTCTTTATAAATTATGCCTGATTATTGGTCTTACTTTCCTGCTGGAAAACCTCCCAGAAACTATCGTCAAATAAATAAAATATTTTCCGAAATTCTTCCTCCTTCTAATTCTCCTTTTTGTCGCTGCATCCATAGTTTTTGTAGAACTCTTATGCAAATATCTCCTACTTCAACATCTTGGAAACTCTTTCCTACAAATCACCAGATTTTTAAATTCTCATTAATTACACATGAATCTATTACATCCCCTGTACAGATTTGTTTAGCTTCAGGCTCTAGTGTTGTGACAGAAACGATTCCTCATTCATATTATGAAGCATTTCTCAATGATCTTGAATCATCAAACTTTCCAGGTCGTAATTTTGCTTGGAATCTGGAATGGCACTCTCACTGGAATCAGTGCTTTGCTCAACTTATTATCAAACATTGGGACAATGCTTTCCAAATGATGGCTTTTGCTTCATACCCTATCGATCCAAACACAATTTCCTTTGCTAATCAAATGGGTGTTCTCCATCGATGGTTCCTTGGACAACAGAATATGCTTAGACTTGGACACTATTCTCCAGACCATTTGGAGAAAAAAAAAGCTCAAAAGTCTCGGTCTAGGATACGTAAAAAAGTCAGTCTAACATCTTTCATATTTTTTCGAGTTCTTTGCTGATAATCTCTTGAAGCTCTCTGTTCATTGTACAAACTTTCTCAAGACCCTTCCTATATGTTCAACAGCAAAAGATTTGTTTACTAATGTCAAATGCTGCTCTGACTCAGAAATCAATGAAGATGGGTCAATAAGTAAAGTATCGCTATCATGGAGATCAGATGAATTTTCAATTCTAGCACAAAATATCGATCTTAAGTCCCATGAAATGAGTCAAAAATCAAAAACATCATCATTGCCACTAAAAGATCTTGTTTCGATACAAAGGATACATTCTGTATCATTACCACCTTCTAGGCTTCGACAGGAATCAGTACCTCGATCTTTACCTCTTGACTGCTATGATAATAATTATTTAGCTACTCTCAATAATCAAGAAAAAAGAATGTTGAAAATTTCCAACCCAATAAACATCAATAATCTTCTTCAACTGACTGCTCCAACTTCTTCAACTCATTCAGATATTCATCAAGAACCATCTTTTTAAGCTGAAATGGTTCATCTCCACTATTTGGTACACTGAGCCTTGAAAATAAAAATTTAAATAATTAGTTTTCATTTTTTAATCAATATAAAATTTATTTTACATACATAGTTAACTTCTCCTTTTTTTTTGAATGTTGTACATACTGAATTCAATACTCTTTCTCACAAAATATTTAATGACATGGACCTTGTTTTTTTGACCCATTCGAAAAAGCCGATCAATAGCTTGGGATTCTATTGATGGATTCCAGCTTGGCTCCTGCACAAATTCACAATAATAAAACATTCAATTAATAAGTGTTCCCAGTTGAATTTCTTGTATTAAGTGAAAATTATATGCTAAAATACCATTATGTAAACATTTTGTGCACATTTTAAATCAATACCTATCCCTGCTGACTTAATGGAGCCAAGAAGAACAAAGCAATTGATATCGTTTTTAAACCTGTTTAGACTTTCATCTTGGGCCCTCCGACTCAAATCACCTACATACATTGTAAAGCCAATGTTATACTCTTTTAGGGCTTTCGAAATCCTTTTGAAAATAATCACTCCTTTAATTTTCCTTCATCAAAAAGTGTTAAGTTAGTCACTTACATTTCTAAAAAGTCCACATATTCTGAAAAGATGACTGCTTTGGGCTCCTTTATGCCTCTTTGCCCTTGCACAAACTCCATCACATGCTCAATGAGATGTAATATCTTAGCCGAATCTCTCCATGTATACCTATCAGGCCGTTCATCTTTTCTAAATTCATACATTGGATGGTTGCAAAATAGTTGTAAAACCTTTAGTTGCCGTAGAAATTCACTATTTTCCCAAGTTTGTTTTTAATCACGATTTGGACCAAATTGCTTGTAAAATTCTTCCTGTAGTTTGTCCAGTCTTTTTTGCCAGTGTCTTCCGAATCTCACTAATATACCTTCTTCAACCTTTTTAGGGAGATTTAGCACAACATCCTTCGTTCTCCGTAAGCAGACTACCTTCATAAGGTGGTTGATAGTTTTGACTGCCTGCAGTGAACCAACTTTCAGTTTCGGTGTAATTTGTTCTCTCCAAAGAGACTCCTCATCCCATCCATCCAATTGAAGAAAAGTGATTAAACTCTGCAGATCTTCTGGTGAGTTTTGTAATGGTGTTCCTGTCAAACATAGTCGATGCTTGGAAAGTAAACTAAAAATCTTCTGTGTCCTTTTGGCTAGAGGATTTTTGATGTAGCTATAATAAATTATTGTTTCTTGTTAAATCTCCTAACATCATTTTTTGTGTCAAGTTACATATATAACTTACTGTGCTTCATCCAGAACAATTTGATACCATATAATGTTACTTATCAGTGATAAATTTTTTTCCATTTGCTTAGTTATTGTCGAAGGGCTGACTGTTTCATAAGTGGTAAGTACAATCGCAGTTCGCTGGAGCTTTTCTTCTCGTAAATTATCACAAATCTGACCATGAAATACATGGTATGGAAGAGATCGAGGGTTGAAATGAAGATTTATTTCATTTTCCCAGTTCGAGAGTACAGATAATGGGCATATAATTAGTGTGGCAAAACTTAGTTTTTTACCAAAAAGCTCCAATATTTGTTGAAATTTTATTGCTTGCTCTTGTGTTGCACTTATCAGAGCAAGTGTCGATAGTGTTTTTCCTAAACCCATGTCATCTGCAAGTATTGACCCATATCCACCAAAGTGTTGTTCAATATTTTCATAATTTCGTTTTCGAGGATGGTACACACTGTGAAGCCATTTATTATCATCATGCTCCCAAAGCTTATCCAGTTTATCTTTCATAAATTTTTCGTTATCAATCATAAAGTTGACTGCTTGAAGTTGGTGCGTTTTTAATGCCGTTTTTATTCCTAGTATTTGATTTTGAGTTATCGAATTTCGTCCAATCCTAAATGAGTCAATTTCTGACCAATAAGAAGCAATATTGTAAAATGTTTTGCTGTCGTAATCATCAATTTCAAGTATACTTATTCCAGCAAGATAAAATTTTTGTTTTATTTCATTAAGATGCCTTTCGATTCCAAATAAAGTGCACCACAGCTGCAATGTTTCATTTTTCTGTTTGACTATTTAGCTCTGAAAATAGGCTTTATGCTGCGGCTGCATCACAGATTCAAAGTTCAACCGATGAGAACAGTCGCCAATTTCTCCAAGAAGCGGTCCAATTTGTTCACTTTGCTTTTCCGAAAGATCTCCAATAATTTTAAGAGTCTTTGTGTCTAACATAGAAAGAATATGAACTCTTTTTCTACCTCGCTGAAGCATTGCCTTTTCCGTTTGGTTTTTTGATAATTGTAATATCATATATGATGGTGTTGGTTCACATGAAACCATAAATTGACCAAGACATTTCAAGGAACTCATTTTGTGGAGATATGAGAAGGAGCAAAAATGAATATAAATGGTTTAGAAGTTGCACAATCCAATTAATCAATATTTAGACATATTGCATGAATATGCAGATCATGTTTGCCAGGAGCCCAGTGACTGCATGGAAATGATCAGTAAAATGTATATAATAACACAATAATTTTTGTCAGAATTTTGAAGTCAATTTATGGTTACCTTGAATAGGTTTTTAACTGAACCCATACCATAACTCAAAATATTGATAAGTATCTTCTTAAAAGTCCAAAAAATTATGTACATACAGATTCTTTTAGTTAAAATGAAGTTCAATGATTTTTCTACAAGGAATCAATGTATGTTATAAGAGTAGTGAAAATTTCACATGAAATTACACTTTGAGTAAAATTTTTAGATATCTTTCTTACATTTTTTGTTTTGTCAGATAATATATGACAAAAATGTGTTGATTAAAAAAAAGTTAGGTTTTAAGAGATCCCAAGACTTCTGAAAATCCCAAAAATAATTTGAATAACCAAGCCACTCATTATGTATTATCAATTTGAAAAAATGATTATATCCTTAAAATGAGAGAAGCCAAATAATACTAAAAAGCCTACATTATCAGTCTCCCATATTTTAAAGCCGAACATTATAATTCAGTCTAAAAGGATGGCTTTCAATTTTGACTAATCATCTTTAAAAAAAAATCATTCAACTTTTACTTGTTTCAAGCACAAAATATCATGCAATTCTCTATTCAGACATTCATTATACTTTCACAGAAGATCCATTAAGTATTGGCACAGAGTTCAGGATAATGTCAAGCAGATTTCAGTCTCATTTGAGTATCAGTTCAGTCTGAGTTCAGTCTGAGTTCAGTCTGAGTTCAGTCTGAGTTCCATCTGACTTCAAGTTGAGGACTTGCTAGCAAGTCCCCCCCAAATATTGCGTGGTGTATTGTGTCTTTTTTACAAATTAAATATCATATAATAATTTTTCAATTTGAAAGTGATAGAATTATGAAGAAGTGCCACTTCTACCTATTTAATTCAGTTCTTGAACAATATTACAATCAAAATTTTTATTTGAAGCACATTTTTTAACATGATAAAACTTTGAAAAATATATAGTGCTTATTCCCAAGTTAACATTGAAATTATCCCACAATACAGCATTGAAGCAAAATCAAGCACTAAAATTATATTTTAAATAAATTTATACCCCTTTGTTTTTATTATCTTTAAATTTTTACATCTAGCTTGAATTTCAGTTTTTCATATGAAAAATTTACTAAGTAGTGATTTATTATTTCAACTCATGAGATTAATCTACCAAATAAACATATTTACATGCAATTTTGATGAAATAAATCATGAAAAGTTTCAGAATATCATATATGCATTACATTTAATAAATGTATATTGTGAAAATTCTTAGTAGTTGAATATTCAATAGAACAAAAAAAAGAGCAAAAATATGTTTTCTTTTAATTTTAATCATCTTCTTGCACATAAAAATGTAAAAAAATTGATCAAAATCCACTGGTATAAGAATTATACTTCTTTCTAAACTTATAATAAAACTATTTATTAATTATTAGTGCTTAGTGTAAAGAAGCTATGAGAGGACTTCATTGAAACAGAAATTAGGAAAACATATTTCTATCTTTTATCTTTTTAATTATGAGTCTTTTCACAGTATTATAGAATAAAATACTTGAGAGTTTTGATGGTTAAATATGTTTGTTAAATAAATCCATTGAACTTAAAATATTTATATTTCATAATCAGAAATAATAAAAATACCAAAAAAATCAGGTAATATGGTTTAAATTAAAAAATGAAAGCTTCAAATTCTTGGTTAAAAGGAGTTATCAATAAAAAGAACCACTTATCTTATTATATATTTTTTCAAAAAAAAACTAATAAAATCATTAGAGAGGTTAGAAGTGATACTTTTTAAATAAATAGTATAATTTTCAGTCTTTTTAATGATCAAGTGAAATTAAAAATTAAAATTAAATTGTGTTTTATGAAAAAAATTCTGTGAATGGATCAGATTCTTAATCTTCCCTTGTCATTATTTCTATAAATTATTCATTAAACTTTCACTATTATTCCAGCACAGACTCATCCATTATTGGTTAAGAGCTCAAGATGAGTTCAAAGTAAAGTTCAATATCAGTTCAACATAAGTTCAGTCTGAGTTCAATATGAGTTCCATCTAAGTTCAAGTTGAGGACTTGCTAGCAGGTCCCCCCAAATATTGTGTGGTGATAATATATGATGTTTGATATATGGCCAAATAAAATATTTAAGTGAATTTTTTAAATTATTTTATTTTGATAAGATCAATCATTATTTTTTATGTTTGAAGGTTTTGAAGAAGATTGAAATGAAGTAGAAATTCAAGAAGATGATGAATAAGATAAAGATGAAGATAGACATGTAAGGCTTGAATCAGAAGAAACAGATATTTTTTACTAATTTTTTTTTGATGATTAAAATGAAGAAGATTTTGAAGAAGATGATAAAGAAGATAATAATGAAGATAGAGATGTAAGGTTTGAATCAGAAGAAACAGACATTTTTTTTTCTGGCCAAAAAAACATCATTTTTTTTAAACAAATAAACAAAACTCACATAATTTAAATTAAAAGACCTTAAAAATTTACTGCAAAAAATGAATATGAATAATTATTACTTTACTTGAATTTGAGAAGTTTTTTATTTTTAATTCTGCACAAAAAAAAGAAAAAAAATTAAAAGATGTTGTAAAAATTTTCTGTCGAATTTTCAATGGCTGCCTTATTGGTCCTCTTTCTCCAAAGCCCCCCTCTCCTCATTTTTTGACAATTTTTTGTTAACTAACCTAATTGTTAATAATTTGATTAGTTAACAGATGGTTGTTTATGATAAGTAATTAACTAATTAGTTTATAAAAAAATAAGTTGAAAATTGATTGTTAATGATTGATTGTTACTGAACAAAGAGAGGGGGGGATTTGAGGGGGTTATAGGAGGTTTGAGGAAGGAGGAAAAGGGGGTTAGAGGAATCCAAAGAGAAAGGAAAGGGGGGAAAAAGGGGGATATGTCTATTCCAAAGAGAAGAGAAAGGGGATAAAGGGGGGGATATGTCCATTCCAAGGAGGGGTGAAAGTGGGGAAAATGACCAGGCTGAGGAGGATAAAGAGTATGACTGAGAGAAAAAAAAGAGAGAAAAGAGGGAGAGAAAAAAAGTTAATTTTAAGTTGAAAATTAAAAACAAAACCACTTACTAGAAAAATGAGATAAAAAAAGAAAAAAAAAAGAATAACAATTAGCAAATATAAAAATAAAAAGAAAAAAAATATTTACCAGGAGAGATGAGTTTAGAAAAAATAGACTTCAAATTATTTGAGGTATGTTTGAGGAGAAGAGGAAAAGTGTCAGTATAGTCTAGTATATAAGTATGATATAATAGTGTTATTTTATGGTCCTACTACTTATTAATAAATGATTTAGTGATTAAACCTCTGGGGAAGACTAATAGAATAGTTATACTCAAATGAAACTCACAATACTTGGATTTAAATGCATGCTAGTGGTGGAAAATAGAAGAATAAAATATAGTTATAGCTTTTATAAAGATAATATCAATTTATAAGGGCTTTATAATATATTTCTGAATACTAATAATTGTATTGTAGTGTTTGTTTGAAGTGTAGTAATTGAATGATGATAGTAAACCATCAAAATCCCTCCTTACTTATACCCAAATCCACTGGAGTGCACAGACCTTCAATCCAGATGATGTCACTGCTATCCCCGGCAATTACAGCACTGTGAGGGCCCATCACCTCCCCATGGCGTCCACTTCAAGCAGTTTCAACACCCAGACCTCCAGTAAGGACCCTCCATCACTATTAATAATAACACAGAGTCATACCATAAATAGAAAACCCAGATAAAAGCGGATACCATAAAGAAACAGGTAAAATAAATAATCAAAAAGAGATTTAATGAAACTAAAAGCATATAAAGGAAACAAATAAAATGTCCAAGCCCCCAATAACATCCCCAAGCATCCACATTAACCCAGAAACATCCTTCCAACCCATAAATCCGTGAATAACCATCCAAGGAAGTAATTTTAGTTGTCCAAACTGGGTGTATGCGCCTGATATAGGTGTCTATGCTTCTGTAGGGATTGTGAGTCCACTGATTTCGTCCATATGACCTAAAATAAGCAGAAAAACAAAGGTTATAGGCTATTAAGGGGCTAAAACCCACTTATATACCTAAATATACATAATATACTGCATATTTCACTGAATATGAGATTTATGTATACATATAAGCTTATGTATGTCAATAATTACTTCATATCACTTAAGATAAGTATATTATGACTCCATTAACACCTTAATAAGTATTATTAGGCCGTGGATAAGCTATTTAAACTATTATAATTTATATAATAGAATAATAATTATATATATATATAATAAAATAATATATATTATTATTTTAACCTTATTTTTAAGATATAAGCTTAATCTAGTTAAGGTTATCTTATTTTAAGCATAAGAAATACTCAGTCCTAAGGATATTTAGGCTGACACTCCCTCACCCCAAAAAAAACAATAAAAAAATGTTAAGACATTTTAATAAAACTTAAGGAGTGAAATAATAAAATAAAAAAAATATTTTATAATACATATACTGAATGAACAGTATTATTTAGATTTAAATTTTTTCAAGAGATTTTTAAGATCAGAGATTTCATTTTCTGGAATCCACTGGTCATATTCACTTGATTTATTTTTAAATCTTAATAGATACTCAACTCCCTTTTCTTTAGTAAGGTGTCTCTTTTTAAGTATCTTTTCAATTTCTGCCTTTTCCACTATTTCTTCAGGTTGCTGTTTATGCCTTCCTGATCTTCTTGGAAATAGAGCAGTATCATTAGAATGGTATGGTTTTATAAGAGAAATAGGAAATACTGGATGTTTTCTATCATAAGGTGCATATAGAATAACCTCAACAGCATTATTACCAACCATCTTTTTAACTACAAATGGTCCAATGAATGGATCCTTAAATTTAACATTACCATTTAAATTGAAATGTAGCGTTGAAATAAGGACTTCATCACCCTCTTTGAACATTTGTTCTTTATGGGCTTTATCCCATCTTTTCTTTTCATACTCAAAAGCCTTATTTATACATTCTTGAGCATGTTTTCTGCATAGTTCCTGCATCTGAAGAAAAGATTTAGTACCTGGATGAATATCCAATCTAGGTAACTTATTAAGAGTTTTAGCAGGGGTATTAGGTACATAACCCAACCATAACTCAAATGGCTTTTTGCCAGTGACAGAATGTACTGTACTATTATATGCAAATTCTAAACCTGGGATAAGGGTTACCCAATCATGCGTGAATTTGTCATTGTCTTTAAAATTAAGACCAAAAGCACAGTATCTTCTTATCATATCTTCTAAGGTTTGTATCATTCTTTCTGCTAGCCCATCAGTTTGTGGATGGTGTGCTGTAGAAAGTTTTAATTGACACCCTGAAACATCCATAAGTGACGTCCAGAACTCAGAAGTAAATTTAGGATCTCTGTCAGAAACTATTGCTTTGGGGAAACCTGCTGTATTTAACATTTGTGTCCACCATAAAAAAGCTAAGTCCTTTGCAGAAACCTCTTTGTGGGTAGGAATAAATTTACACATCTTTGTAAATCTATCTACAATTACCCAGCAGGAGTTATAACTCTTATGCCCTGCTATTGGCAAACCTGTTACAAAGTCCATGTTAATGATTTCCCATGGAGCTTTTGGTTGCTCAATTTGTTGTAATAAACCAGCTCTTTTTCCTGTTAATCTTTTAGATTTTTGACAAGAATCACATGTTTCAACATATTTCTGAACATCCTCAGACATGTTAATCCACCAAGCTGTGTTTTTTACTCTGGTTAATGTTTTATGGTAGTCAAAATGACCTGCTAATATATCATCATGACATATACTTAACATTAACTCCTTCATTGAAGGGGGAATTACAATTACATTACTTAATTTTTTCCTGTAATATATAAAACCATCCTCAATGGAAAATTTTCCTTTTTCTAATGCCTCTTTATACTTAATTGGTAATGTTTTTATTAAAACATTCATTGAAGCATTAGATGGATCATTTAATATTGTAGTTAATTTACTTAAGTCAGGATCTGAATTATAATTATCAAGAATTGATTGCATAAATTCATCCTCAAGATCTACAATATAAATGCCATAAATGTTAATAATCTCTGACTCAGGAACATAAGCAGGATTATCATCATTATTAGGCAGAGTTACTCTAGATAACAGATCTACATTAGAGTGCAAGGTTCCTGCTCTATGTGTAATAGTCATCCGGTCTCTGTATTCTTGTACAGCTAATTGCCATCTAAACATGTGTCTATTAGGAGTTTTCATGTTTAAGCGTGACTTAACTGCACTACAGTCAGTTATTAACTCAAATTTTTGGTCTTCAAGGTAATAATGTAGCTTTTCAAGAGCCCATACTACTGCCAAACATTCAAGTTGAGTAGCACCATAGTTTAATTCACCACTTCTCAGAGTACATGAAATATAGCAGATTACTACTTCTGACATTTTACCTTCAATAAGTTGTTTTTGATGTAAAGCAGCACCCAGTCCAATAAAACTTGCATCTGTATATAATTCAAAAGGTAATTGGAAATCTGGTAATCCTAAGATAGGAGCTGTCATTAAACATTCTTTCAACTTATTAAAAGCTTGTTGTCTTTCATTATTCCAAATGAAAGCTTCTGATTTCTTTATCAGTGTGGTCAGTGGTGCAGCAATTGATTGGTAGTTTTTTATATATTGTCTATAATAACCACACATTCCAAGAAAAGATTGTACATCCTTCACATTTTGAGGAATGCCAATATTCTTTATTGCAGCCACTTTATTCTGGTCTACACATATTTGTAAGCCAGATACAATATGACCAAGCACTTTTAAAGATTCAAACCCAAATTTACATTTTTTCAATGCAAGGGTCATTTTTATTTCATCCATTTTCTGAAATACTTTCCTTAAATGGATTAAGTATTCATCAAAAGTTTTAGAGAACACTATGATGTCATCAATGTATACCATTAACCATCCCTCAATCATTTCATTATGGAATGTTATATCCATTAACTTTTGAAATACTGATGGAGCATTTTTTGGTCCAAATGGCATTCTGACATACTTATAAATTCCCATGTGTGTTGTTATCAACAAAAAGTTCTGTGAATTCTTTTCAACAGGAATTTGATGGTACCCTTTATTTCCATCTAGGCAACTTATATATTTAGCACCTTTAAGGGTAGTATGTATAGAGGCAATCCTTGGCAAGGGATAAATATCATCTACTGTAAATGTATTTAATGCTCTATAATTACCGCACAGTCTTGCTTTATCTTGTTCATAAGAAATTAGCACTGGTGATATTACACAATATTTTGGTGTAGTTTCAACCTTCTCAAGAATGTTCATTTTTAATAACATCTTAATATTATCCTCTATGTCTTTCCTCTTCATTGGTGAAGCAGGGTATGGTTTCTTTTTAAGACTAGCAGGAATATTATCCATATCACAGGTTAAACTAATCTTCATTTCATGATCTTTTACAAGGCCAAGTTCATTTGTACTATGTGCAAAAGCCATTGGAAAAGCTTTAATTAATTCCAAAATATTATCTTTCTCAGTTTCACTTATCTGAGTGCCAAATGATGCTTTTGAAATTTCTGTTTCCAGAAGTTCCATCTCATTGGATTCTCTTCCTTTAGAAGGGGAATTTGTTACTTACTCAATGTGTAAGACTGTGTTAAAAGAATTTATTTTAAATTTCCTCTTACCATTCATGCCAATTGTAAAATTGTTATTAGCAGGGTCTAATTTTACACCAAATTTAGTCAGAATATCATTTCCAATGATAAAACAGTTACTACAATTTGTATTATCCATTACTACAAACTCACAAGTTACCCTTACATAACCATGTTGGTGTTTAAAGAAAACAGCAGCTTTGTATTTACCAATGGGGTGTAGTACTGATCCAAAACCTCTCCAATTTTTATTCTGAAGTGGTTCAAGCTTAAACTTATATTCACTATCAATTTTCTGTAATGTATTAGTGGAAACAACTGAACCAGCAGCTCCTGTGTCCAATACTATATTAACACTTTCACCAGAAATGATAGCTGGAACCATGATAGGTGTCATTCTAAAGTTATCAGCTTGTATATCCTTAATGATTTCAGCATCCTCAAAATTCATTAAAGATTCATTTGAGTCCATATTTAATATTGGATTTTCAAAGATGGACAAATCATCTTCCAACATACAGACTTCATTTTCATCACTATATGAGATATTGCTGTCATAATCACTTGATTCTTTACTTTTTTCAGTTTCAGTTTCAGATTCACGTTGATTTTCAACAATATTTATGTTTTTCTCACATTTGTGACCTTTGATCCAAGGTTTGTTACACTTATAACAAGTATTTGTTTCATACTTTTTAGGTACTACAGGTGCAGTAGGTTTTTTCTGCTTCTCCTGAAGTGTTTTTGAATTCTGAGGTTTTACAGGTTCAACATTTTGCTTATAAGTGGAATACCTTGATTCATACTTATGGTTTAATAATATTTCATTGCAAATATTAATAAAGTCAGAATATTCAGTAACATTTAATATTCTAGCTACAACAATGTCTCTGACAGATATAGGTAATTTGTATATTATCTTATCTTTCCATAAGTTAAAATCCATATGAGGCTCAATGGCTTTTAATATTTTGTTTAAATTCATTAAAAATACCATAGGTTTGTCACCATTCAACGGATTATACCTAGTCTTCTCATAAAGTCTCTGCTGAGTAAGCCTGAATTTAGAACCTCCAAATTGTTTTTCAATAAGTTGTTTCCATTCAGCCCAAGAGTAGTCTCTACCCTCACTTAAGACAGCTTCAAACCATAATAAAGCAACATCCTTAAATAAAGAAATTAATTTTGATGTTATCTCTTCATCTGGTAACTTATATGAGAATTTCAAGTTGTCAATTCTTTGAATAAAATGTTGCCAATCAGAGCTGGCTTCCCCATCATAAGTTGGGTACTGATCTATCTTAGGCCAGTTCTTCTGATTGGATTTTATCTCACTAATCTTAGGTAAATTCAACAACTCATTCACTTTTGATAAATGGTCTTGTATTTCTTCCTGCACGGATTTGTGACTTACATTTTCAGATTTGACACTACCACCAGATGGTTTTAATTGTGGTGGTACAGGGAAGGAATGAGATTCACTTTTGCCAATGAAAGGATTATTATTATATTGATTATACTTATGATTATCCTGGTTCATCAGTAGATTGGCTGTTTCAATCTCAACTTTAGTTAATCTTTGTAGCAACTCAGAGACACTTTGATTTGTCTGGGCAAAAGATAACTTTGTTCTTGATTCAGTTTTTAATAAATGTGTTTCATATAATTTTTCTAACTCACAAAATTTGTTTGAAAGGTCATTATATTTATTACTCAATGAATCATATTTAAGAGTTAGAGACAAATGTTCTTTCTCTAATTCTTTATTACGTGTTGCTAATTGAGAAATGTTCAATGTCAAGGATGAAATTGTATCACTAGTGAGCTTAACTGTCTGTTCCTCACAATCAGTCATTCTATTCCACAATGCTGAAACAATTCTATGGACAGTTGGATTATTGTTAAAATATTCCATGTCCTCCTTTTCAATTCTCTCACTCTCCTGTGAACTTCTCATCTCACTAGTAGGTGGTTGCAACTGAGGATTAACTGTATTATCATTGTATATAGTACTGTTATTATGGACAAAAGACAAGTCAGGTGTATCTACTCTAAAACCTAAATTTCTTAAATCCTCCTCTATTTTTTGTACAGATTTAACATCAATAGAATTACCTATATTGTAATTATCAGTATTATTTCTAATCTTAGAGGGTAAGTTACTTACCAAGGGATGGTTTCCAGTCCTGATTTTTGGTGCTTTTTTCCCTTGTAAGGGTGAGCTGAGGAAGTCAGATGAGGGGGTGGATCCCTGTTGCAACTGTGGCTTGTCCACTGTTGATGAAACCAGTCCCATTTCCATTTGTCTACCAGGATTTTCTCCTGGGAGTGAGTGGACCCTCCTTGGGTAGGGGGTTGCTGATTTGATTGACTGGGCTGGCCTCCCTTTAAATCTGCCATTGCCTGATTCATCTGCTGAAACCCTACCTTGCAATTGTTTTGCAACTGCTCTACTTCTTTGAACATGAGAGATTTTGATTCCTCCAACTTCAGAACCTGTTTGGCCAGGTGGGACAGTTGATCCTGAAGAGGAGGAGACGTCTTTTTTATAGTTATCTTTTTTAAGAGGGCGTCCTTTTCCTCTATACTCATGCTTTCTGGCTGGGGGTACTGTTGTCCCTCCATGGTGATGTCCTGGAAAGTTTTTGTTAGCTTTAGACCTGGTATTATAAGCAGGTTGTTCACTTACACTATCCTGGGGAGCACTCATATTGTTCAGAATGACAATATTTTACGTCTACAAAAGGAAAAAACTCTATGGAATCAGTAGACAAAAGATATTAGCAATTATATTACTAATAAAAAAGCAATGGAGCTTACCCTGAATTTATATCTTTATTTATTTAAATAAAATGTAAGAAAAATTCGAAAAAATCTGTTAAAAATATAATAATAAGTTTAACTAGACCTCTATAAGGGTGAATAACTAGCTTACCAAGCTTTAGCCAAATACCAATTTAATTGGGTGTTATATTGGAGTCCGAATACCAAGTGAAATTGGGTTTATATTGGGTACAGTTACTACTGTAAATATCTAATTTTTATGATAAAAAATTAGTACAATTATTATAAGGGTTCTTTTCCGCAATCAATGAGTTATGATGACCCACTAATATGCAGCAGACCCAAATATTTGGTTAATTTTGAGTTGTACTAAGGTAAAAATAACGTCCCAAGGCTTATACTAAATAATAAGTAAAATATAAGGAAAGACCCCCAATTGTCAGTATAGTCTAGTATATAAGTATGATATAATAGTGTTATTTTATGGTCCTACTACTTATTAATAAATGATTTAGTGATTAAACCTCAGGGGAAGACTAATAGAATAGTTATACTCAAATGAAACTCACAATACTTGGATTTAAATGCGTTCTAGTGGTGGAAAATAGAAGAATAAAATATAGTTATAGCTTTTATAAAGATAATATCAATTTATAAGGGCTTTATAATATATTTCTGAATACTAATAATTGTATTGTAGTGTTTGTTTGAAGTGTAGTAATTGAATGATGATAATAAACCGTCAAAATCCCTCCTTACTTATACCCAAATCCACTGGAGTGCACAGACCTTCAATCCAGATGATGTCACTGCTATCCCCGGCAATTACAGCACTGTGAGGGCCCATCACCTCCCCATGGCGTCCACTTCAAGCAGTTTCAACACCCAGACCTCCAGTAAGGACCCTCCATCACTATTAATAATAACACAGAGTCATACCATAAATAGAAAACCCAGATAAAAGCGGATACCATAAAGAAACAGGTAAAATAAATAATCAAAAAGAGATTTAATGAAACTAAAAGCATATAAAGGAAACAAATAAAATGTCCAAGCCCCCAATAACATCCCCAAGCATCCACATTAACCCAGAAACATCCTTCCAACCCATAAATCCGTGAATAACTGTCAGTACAGTCTAGTATATAAGTATGATATAATAGTGTTATTTTATGGTCCTACTACTTATTAATAAATGATTTAGTGATTAAACCTCAGGGGAAGACTAATATAATAGTTATACTCAAATTAAACTCACAATACTTGGATTTAAATGCGTGCTAGTGGTGGAAAATAGAAGAATAAAATATAGTTATAGCTTTTATAAAGATAATATCAATTTATAAGGGCTTTATAATATATTTATGAATGTTAATAATTGTAGTGTAATGTTTGTTTGAAGTGTAGTAATTGAATGATGATAATAAACCGTCAAAATCCCTTCTTACTTATACCCAAATCCACTGGAGTGCACAGACCTTCAATCCAGATGATGTCACTGCTATCCCCGGCAATTACAGCACTGTGAGGGCCCATCACCTCCCCATGGCGTCCACTTCAAGCAGTTTCAACACCCAGACCTCCAGTAAGGACCCTCCATCACTATTAATAATAACACAGAGTCATACCATAAATAGAAAACCCAGATAAAAGCGGATACCATAAAGAAACAGGTAAAATAAATGATCAAAAAGAGATTTAATGAAACTAAAAGTATATAAAGGAAACAAATAAAATGTCCAAGCCCCCAATAACATCCCCAAGCATCCACATTAACCCAAAAACATCCTTCCAACCCATAAATCCGTGAATAACCATCCAAGGAAGTAATTTTAGTTGTCCAAACTGGGTGTATGCGCCTGATATAGGTGTCTATGCTTCTGTAGGCGTTGTGAGTCCACTGATTTCGTCCATATGACCTAAAATAAGCAGAAAAACAAAGGTTATAGGCTATTAAGAGGCTAAAACCCACTTATATACCTAAATATACATAATATACTGCATATTTCACTGAATATGAGATTTATGTATACATATAAGCTTATGTATGTCAATAATTACTTCATATCACTTAAGATAAGTATATTATGACTCCATTAACACCTTAATAAGTATTATTAGGCCGTGGATAAGCTATTTAAACTATTATAAATTATATAATAGAATAATAATTATATATATATATAATAAAATAATATATATTATTATTTTAACCTTATCTTTAAGATATAAGCTTAATCTAATTAAGGTTATCTTATTTTAAGCATAAGAAATACTCAGTCCTAAGGATATTTAGGCTGACACTCCCTCACCCCAAAAAAACAATAAAAAAAAATGTTAAGACATTTTAATTAATCTTAAGGAATGAAATAATAAAATAAAAAATAATTTTTATAATACATATACTGAATGAACAGTATTATTTAGATTTAAATTTTTTCAAGAGATTTTTAAGATCAGAGATTTCATTTTCTGGAATCCACTGGTCATATTCACTTGATTTATTTTTAAATCTTAGTAGATACTCAACTCCCTTTTCTTTTGTAAGGTGTCTCTTTTTAAGTATCTTTTCAATTTCTGCTTTTTCCTCTATTTCTTCAGGTTGCTGTTTATGCCTTCCTGATCTTCTTGGAAAGAGAGCAGTATCATTAGAATGGTAAGGTTTTATAAGAGAAATAGGAAATACTGGATGTTTTCTATCATAAGGTGCATATAGAATAACCTCAACAGCATTATTACCAACCATCTTTTTAACTACAAATGGTCCAATGAATGGATCCTTCAATTTAACATTACCATTTAAATTGAAATGTAGCGTTGAAATAAGGACTTCATCACCCTCTTTGAACATTTGTTCTTTATGGGCTTTATCCCATCTTTTCTTTTCATACTCAAAAGCCTTATTTATACATTCTTGAGCATGTTTTCTGCATAATTCCTGCATCTGAAGAAAAGATTTGGTACCTGGATGAATATCCAATCTAGGTAACTTATTAAGAGTTTTATCAGGGGTATTAGGTACATAACCCAACCATAACTCAAATGGCTTTTTGCCAGTGACAGAATGTACTGTACTATTATATGCAAATTCTAAACCTGGGATAAGGGTTACCCAATCATGCGTGAATTTGTCATTGTCTTTAAAATTAAGACCAAAAGCACAGTATCTTCTTATCATATCTTCTAAGGTTTGTATCATTCTTTCTGCTAGCCCATCAGTTTGTGGATGGTGTGCTGTAGAAAGTTTTAATTGACACCCTGAAACATCCATAAGTGACGTCCAGAACTCAGAAGTAAATTTAGGATCTCTGTCAGAAACTATTGCTTTGGGGAAACCTGCTGTATTTAACATTTTTGTCCACCATAAAAAAGCTAAGTCCTTTGCAGAAACCTCTTTGTGGGTAGGAATAAATTTACACATCTTTGTAAATCTATCTACAATTACCCAGCAGGAGTTATAACTCTTATGCCCTGCTATTGGCAAACCTGTTACAAAGTCCATGTTAATGATTTCCCATGGAGCTTTTGGTTGCTCAATTTGTTGTAATAAACCAGCTCTTTTTCCTGTTAATCTTTTAGATTTTTGACAAGAATCACATGTTTCAACATATTTCTGAACATCCTCAGACATGTTAATCCACCAAGCTGTGTTTTTTACTCTGGTTAATGTTTTATGGTAGTCAAAATGACCTGCTAATATATCATCATGACATATACTTAACATTAACTCCTTCATTGAAGGGGGAATTACAATCACATTACTTAATTTTTTCCTGTAATATATAAAACCATCCTCAATGGAAAATTTTCCTTTTTCTAATGCCTCTTTATACTTAATTGGTAATGTTTTTATTAAAACATTCATTGAAGCATTAGATGGATCATTTAATATTGTAGTTAATTTACTTAATTCAGGATCTGAATTATACTTATCAAGAATTGATTGCATAAATTCATCCTCAAGATCTACAATATAAATGCCATAAATGTTAATAATCTCTGACTCAGGAACATAAGCAGGATTATCATCATTATTAGGCAGAGGTACTCTAGATAACAGATCTACATTAGAGTGCAAGGTTCCTGCTCTATGTGTAATAGTCATCCGTCCTCTGTATTCTTGTACAGCTAATTGCCATCTAAACATGTGTCTATTAGGAGTTTTCATGTTTAAGAGTGACTTAACTGCACTACAGTCAGTTATTAACTCAAATTTTTGGTCTTCCAGATAATAATGTAGCTTTTCAAGAGCCCATACTACTGCCAAACATTCAAGTTGAGTAGCACCATATTTTAATTCACCACTTCTCAGAGTACGTGAAATATAGCAGATTACTACTTCTGACATTTTACCTTCAATAAGTTGTTTTTGATGCAAAGCAGCACCCAGTCCAATAAAACTTGCATCTGTATATAATACAAAAGGTAATTGGAAATCTGGTAATCCCAAGATAGGAGCTGTCATTAAACATTCTTTCAACTTATTAAAAGCTTGTTGTCTTTCATTATTCCAAATGAAAGCTTCTGATTTCTTTATCAGTGTGGTCAGTGGTGCAGCAATTGATTGGTAGTTTTTTATATATTGTCTATAATAACCACACATTCCAAGAAAAGATTGTACATCCTTTACATTTTGAGGAATGCCAATATTCTTTATTGCAGCCACTTTATTTTGGTCTACACATATTTGTAAGCCAGATACAATATGACCAAGCACTTTTAAAGATTCAAACCCAAATTTACATTTTTTCAATGCAAGGGTCATTTTTATTTCATCCATTTTTTGAAATACTTTCCTTAAATGGATTAAGTGTTCATCAAAAGTTTTAGAGAACACTATGATGTCATCAATGTATACCATTAACCATCCCTCAATCATTTCATTATGGAATGTTATATCCATTAACTTTTGAAATACTGATGGAGCATTTTTTGGTCCAAATGGCATTCTGACATACTTATAAATTCCCATGTGTGTTGTTATCAACAAAAAGTTCTGTGAATTCTTTTCAACAGGAATTTGATGGTACCCTTTATTTCCATCTAGGCAACTTATATATTTAGCACCTTTAAAGGTAGCATGTATAGAGGCAATCCTTGGCAAGGGATAAATATCATCTACTGTAAATGTATTTAATGCTCTATAATCACCTCACAGTCTTGCTTTATCTTGTTCATAAGAAATCAGCACTGGTGATATTACACAATATTTTGGTGTAGTTTCAACCTTCTCAAGAATGTTCATTTTTAATAACATCTTAATATTATCCTCTATGTCTTTCCTCTTCATTGGTGAAGCAGGGTATGGTTTCTTTTTAAGACTAGCAGGAATATTATCCATATCACAGGTTAAACTAATTTTCATTTCATGATCTTTTACAAGGCCAAGTTCATTTGTACTATGTGCAAAAGCCATTGGAAAAGCTTTAATTAATTCCAAAATATTATCTTTCTCAGTTTCACTTATCTGAGTGCCAAATGATGCTTTTGAAATTTCTGTTTCCAGAAGTTCCATCTCATTGGATTCTCTTCCTTTAGACGGGGAATTTGTTACTGACTCAATGTGTAAGACTGTGTTAAAAGAATTTATTTTAAATTTCCTTTTACCATTCATGCCAATTGTAAAATTGTTATTAGCAGGGTCTAATTTTACACCAAATTTAGTCAGAATATCATTTCCAATGATAAAACAGTTACTACAATTTGTATTATCCATTACTACAAAGTCACAAGTTACCCTTACATAACCATGTTGGTGTCTAAAGAAAACAGCAGCTTTGTATTTACCAATGGGGTGTAGTACTGATCCAAAACCTCTCCAATTTTTATTCTGAAGTGGTTCAAGCTTAAACTTATATTCACTATCAATTTTCTGTAATGTATTAGTGGAAACAACTGAACCAGCAGCTCCTGTATCCAACACTATATTAACATTTTCACCAGAAATGATAGCTGGAACCGTGATAGGTGTCATTCTAAAGTTATCAGCTTGTATATCCTTAATGATTTCAGCATCCTCAAAATTCATTAAAGATTCATTTGAGTCCATATTTAATATTGGATTTTCAAAGATGGACAAATCATCTTCCAACATACAGACTTCATTTTCATCACTATATGAGATATTGCTGTCATAATCACTTGATTCTTTACTTTTTTCAGTTTCAGTTTCAGATTCACGTTGATTTTCAACAATATTTATGTTTTTCTCACATTTGTGACCTTTTATCCAAGGTTTGTTACACTTATAACAAGTATTTGTTTCATACTTTTTAGGTACTACAGGTGCAGTAGGTTTTTTCTGCTTCTCCTGAAGTGATTTTGAATTCTGAGTTTTTACAGGTTCAACATTTTTCTTATAAGTGGAATACCTTGATTCATACTTATGGTTTAATAATATTTCATTGCAAATATTAATAAAGTCAGAATATTCAGTAACATTTAATGTTCTAGCTACAACAATGTCTCTGACAGATATAGGTAATTTGTATATTATCTTATCTTTCCATAAGTTAAAATCCATATGAGGCTCAATGGCTTTTAATATTTTGTTTAAATTCATTAAAAATACCATAGGTTTGTCACCATTCAACGGATTATACCTAGTCTTCTCATACAGTCTCTGCTGAGTAAGCCTGAATTTAGAACCTCCAAATTGTTTTTCAATAAGTTGTTTCCATTCAGCCCAAGAGTAGTCTCTACCCTCACTTAAGACAGCTTCAAACCATAATAAAGCAACATCCTTAAATAAAGAAATTAATTTTGATGTTATCTCTTCATCTGGTAACTTATATGAGAATTTCAAGTTGTCAATTCTTTGAATAAAATGTTGCCAATCAGAGCTGGCTTCCCCATCATAAGTTGGGTACTGATCTATCTTAGGCCAGTTCTTCTGATTGGATTTTATCTCACTAATCTTAGGTAAATTCAACAACTCATTCACTTTTGATAAATGGTCTTGTATTTCTTCCTGCACGGATTTGTGACTTACATTTTCAGATTTGACACTGCCACCAGATGGTTTTAATTGTGGTGGTACAGGGAAGGAATGAGATTCACTTTTGCCAATGAAAGGATTATTATTATATTGATTATACTTATGATTATCCTGGTTCATCAGTAGATTGGCTGTTTCAATCTCAACTTTAGTTAATCTTTGTAGCAACTCAGAGACACTTTGATTTGTCTGGGCAAAAGATAACTTTGTTCTTGATTCAGTTTTTAATAAATGTGTTTCATATAATTTTTCTAACTCACAAAATTTGTTTGAAAGGTCATTATATTTATTACTCAATGAATCATATTTAAGAGTTAGAGACAAATGTTCTTTCTCTAATTCTTTATTACGTGTTGCTAATTGAGAAATGTTCAATGTCAAGGATGAAATTGTATCACTAGTGAGCTTAACTGTCTGTTCCTCACAATCAGTCATTCTATTCCACAATGCTGAAACAATTCTATGGACAGTTGGATTATTGTTAAAATATTCCATGTCCTCCTTTTCAATTCTCTCACTCTCCTGTGAACTTCTCATCTCACTAGTAGGTGGTTGCAACTGAGGATTAACTGTATTATCATTGTATATAGTACTGTTATTATGGACAAAAGACAAGTCAGGTGTATCTACTCTAAAACCTAAATTTCTTAAATCCTCCTCTATTTTTTGTACAGATTTAACATCAATAGAATTACCTATATTGTAATTATCAGTATTATGTCTAATCTGAGAGGGTAAGTTACTTACCAAGGGATGGTTGCCAGTCCTGATTTTTGGCGCTTTTTTCCCTTGTAAGGGTGAGCTGAGGAAGTCAGATGAGGGGGTGGATCCCTGTTGCAACTGTGGCTTGTCCACTGTTGGTGAAACCAGTCCCATTTCCATTTGTCTACCAGGATTTTCTCCTGGGAGTGAGTGGACCCTCCTTGGGTAGGGGGTTGCTGATTTGATTGACTGGGCTGGCCTCCCTTTAATTCTGCCATTGCCTGATTCATCTGCTGAAATCCTACCTTGCAATTGTTTTGCAACTGCTCTACTTCTTTGAACATGAGAGATTTTGATTCCTCTAGCTTCAGAACCTGTTTGGCCAGGTGGGACAGTTGATCCTGAAGAGGAGGAGACGTCTTTTTTATAGTTATCTTTTTTAAGAGGGCGTCCTTTTCCTCTATACTCATGCTTTCTGGCTGGGGGTACTGTTGTCCCTCCATGGTGATGTCCTGGAAAGTTTTTATTAGCTTTAGACCTGGTATTATAAGCAGGCTGTTCACTTACACTATCCTGAGGAGCACTCATATTGTTCAGAATAACAATATTTTACGTCTACAAAAGAAAAAACTCTATGGAATTTAGTAGACAAGAGATATTAGCAATTATATTACTAATAAAAAAGCAATGGAGCTTACCCTGAATTTATATCTTTATTTATTTAAATAAAATGTAAGAAAAATTCGAAAAAATCTGTTAAAAATATAATAATAAGTTTAACTAGACCTCTATAAGGGTGAATAATTAGCTTACCAAGCTTTAGCCAAATACCAATTTAATTGGGTGTTATATTGGTGTCCAAATACCAAGTGAAATTGGGTTTATATTGGGTACAGTTACTACTGTAAATATCTAATTTTTATGATAAAAAATTAGTACAATTATTATAAGGGTTCTTTTCCGCAATCAAGGAGTTATGATGACCCACTAATATGCAGCAGACCCAAATATTTGGTTAATTTTGAGTTGTACTAAGGTAAAAATCACGTCCCAAGGCTTATACTAAATAATAAGTAAAATATAAGGAAAGACCCCCAATTGTCAGTACAGTCTAGTATATAAGTATGATATAATAGTGTTATTTTATGGTCCTACTACTTATTAATAAATGATTTAGTGATTAAACCTCAGGGGAAGACTAATATAATAGTTATACTCAAATTAAACTCACAATACTTGGATTTAAATGCGTGCTAGTGGTGGAAAATAGAAGAATAAAATATAGTTATAGCTTTTATAAAGATAATATCAATTTATAAGGGCTTTATAATATATTTATGAATGTTAATAATTGTAGTGTAATGTTTGTTTGAAGTGTAGTAATTGAATGATGATAATAAACCGTCAAAATCCCTTCTTACTTATACCCAAATCCACTGGAGTGCACAGACCTTCAATCCAGATGATGTCACTGCTATCCCCGGCAATTACAGCACTGTGAGGGCCCATCACCTCCCCATGGCGTCCACTTCAAGCAGTTTCAACACCCAGACCTCCAGTAAGGACCCTCCATCACTATTAATAATAACACAGAGTCATACCATAAATAGAAAACCCAGATAAAAGCGGATACCATAAAGAAACAGGTAAAATAAATGATCAAAAAGAGATTTAATGAAACTAAAAGTATATAAAGGAAACAAATAAAATGTCCAAGCCCCCAATAACATCCCCAAGCATCCACATTAACCCAAAAACATCCTTCCAACCCATAAATCCGTGAATAACCATCCAAGGAAGTAATTTTAGTTGTCCAAACTGGGTGTATGCGCCTGATATAGGTGTCTATGCTTCTGTAGGCGTTGTGAGTCCACTGATTTCGTCCATATGACCTAAAATAAGCAGAAAAACAAAGGTTATAGGCTATTAAGAGGCTAAAACCCACTTATATACCTAAATATACATAATATACTGCATATTTCACTGAATATGAGATTTATGTATACATATAAGCTTATGTATGTCAATAATTACTTCATATCACTTAAGATAAGTATATTATGACTCCATTAACACCTTAATAAGTATTATTAGGCAATGGATAAGCTATTTAAACTATTATAATTTATATAATAGAATAATAATTATATATATATATAATAAAATAATATATATTATTATTTTAACCTTATTTTTAAGATATAAGCTTAATCTAGTTAAGGTTATCTTATTTTAAGCATAAGAAATACTCAGTCCTAAGGATATTTAGGCTGACAAAAAGGATATGAGGCATGAAAGAAAAAAATAATGACAGAAAAATTATGCAATAGCTGAAAATATGTGATTTCATGTTGAGGTGGTGAACAAAAACAAATGAGACAGGGAAAAAGAGACTTTCACTGAAAATTCAAAATAAAAGTCAACATGCAAAAATAAAATTACAAAACCAAGAGAATAATACATGAAAATTAATCATTTGAAGAGTAGAAAAAATTAAAAGGGTTGTGTTTGGAAAACTTGGAGTATTATTGGAATAATGATGGATTGTATCCCACTAAGAAGTAAGATTAATAGTAGATAAAAATGAAATCAATTTCTTAATAATTTAAGAACAAATGGATAAATCTCCCAATGTGCTAGTGTTATTGGAAGAATTTTTTACCATATGCTAGTTTTTTGAGAAATAGAAGTGTTTGATATAGTGGGAGGTGTTTTAACCTCTTCATCTTCATACATATCTAACCATTGATCATTGAGGTTAGCAAGTAGGTTATGAAGTATAGTGAAACACAGAATCCAGTTGATCATTGCCTCCATTTCAGATTTATTTCTAAGAAAACTTCTTAATTCCCTTAAACTGGAAAAAAACCCTTTCAAGATTCCAATAGAATGTTCAATATGGACTCTTGACTTTTCCAAATGATTGTTGAACTTATAATTTTGGCTGTCTTCAGATGCTGCTCCCCAAAAATCAGGAAGTACATACTTTCCATTCACATAAGCAGAATCAGCCAGAAGATGCTGATCTTCATTAAAGAATTTCTCAGGTTCTTTTGAAATTTGAAATCTTTAAAGATGTAAGAATCATGGCATGATCCAGGATATCCAGAAAAGAAATATATAAATTTTTTGTTGATGTCACATATAAGCTGAATGGAAATTGAATATCTATAGAGAAGATATAGTTGCTTGTGTTAGTATTAATGAAAAAGAAAGAATGGAATTAAAAATAAGCTACCTTTTTTTGGTAAAGGTAATTGTTTCCACCTTGAGCAGGTTTCTGACTAAAAGGAATAGTAGTATCATCAACAAAACCAATACATCCTGTGGAGCACTCTGCTTGCATAAGCTGGGAGGATTCAAGTTTCTCTTCTTTAGTTTTCCAGGTAAGAAGATTAGATTCCAAGGATTTGATAGCAGTGATGCATTGTTTTGTATAAGTGTTAACAGAGCCATACCCTAAATCAAAGACATTTTAAAAAATTTTAAAGGAAGCCCCATTACCATTGGAGCCCAAACAACATACATAGTATGATGGCCAATTAAATTGAAGGATCACATTGTGGTTTTTGAGAATTATTGTGAAAGTTGGGGTGGTCGTGAATAAGCACAAGCAATTTAAAAAAACATTCCTGAGAAGTCCTGAACAACTGTCTAAAACTAGGTACAGATAGGTTAAGAAGTGTTTGGATGGTGTACTTGGGGGTATGAAGTACTCAAGGCTTTCTAGGAAGAAGGTAAAATTTCCTGGCCATTTTTGATAAAGAAAGAAATCATTCTTCAAGTTCAGAATCAGAATTTTAATCAGAGTCCAAGAGGAGATCAAGATCTATGAAATTAATTTCTTGATGTAGCATATCATGATTTGAGAGTAAGGAAGGCATGTCTCTTATATGGTGTAAAAATGTAAATGATGTAAAAATTTTTGAGTTATAAAGTTTTATGCTGTGGAGTTCTGTGTATGAATGGAATGATTCTGAAAAATTAGTGAAATGAGATGTTATGGTGAAATGAGCACTTTTGGTTGAGAAAATGCAGATTTGAGTGTAATAAGTGACTTATTTCATTTTGAAATCGACCAGTGTTGGGGCTAGTGGGTTTTGGAAATCTGCACTTAAATAAGTGCAGCTTTGGTCAAATTTAAGTGCAGATTTGTAAGTGCAAATTTTCCAGAACTGACACACCCCAATATGGGGGGCAGAATTTCTAGAAAGTCTTCAACCTTGGAAAAAAATTCACCGCATATTGAACACACATTAAGCTATTGAAAAAGGAACCATACAATCAGGGATGAGCACCCCTAAGCAGAACAGTTCTAGGTGGGTTTTAAAGAAGAGTTCAGTATGAGCTCAGTCTGACTTCCATCTGAGTTCCATCTGAGTCCAGGTTGAGGACTTGCTAGCAAGTCCACCCCCTATATTGCAAAGTGATAGTAGAAAAATCCATGATAATGAAGAAATAAAAGATGGGAAATTTTTAGAGGAAGCAGAGCCCTATATATAGGACTTGATTTTTTGGGAACAAAGGGAATTTTTTGTTTGGAAGTGTTTTAATTTCATGCAGAAGTATAAAGGGCTAAACTATTAATGTAAATACTTTAGTTATATATAAAAACTACATGTAATACATAATAAATCTTCATTTTTAAATATTAAAAACTTTCAAAGAACTTTATTTTTAATTTTTTGGAGGTGAATTTAATAATTTAAATTCAAATTTTGCAAAAAAAGTTCATCAAATATAGTTTGAGAGATCAATAATTTAATAATACTAATTTTCCTACATTTACTTTAGCTTACAGCTGCTTACATAAATTAATAATGATTATATTTTTTCATATTTCACTTGAATAATCAACTTGCAACATTCTAAGAACCTGTTTTCTAGAAATGGTTTTAGATTTAAAGGCTAGATGTGTTCAATATATAGAATAATATCACAATATATTGTACTACCTTTGATTAAATATTAATTTATTAAATATCTCATTAAACCGCAAAAAAAGTTTTTTAATTTCCCAATGAAATGTTAAGGAATTTATATGTACCTTGATTTTGGGAATCTTTAAAATTTCTATCTTCAACACCAAAAAATTATTTAAAAGATTTGACATAAAATTTTATTATTATTTTATATTTGAAGCACAGTATATTATTAATTTTTCCTTCATGAACTCTGAATTAACCCTCTCAATCACATATTTCAAGCCTTTGAAGCCCCCCTTTAGCCCCTCTGTCACCCCACCTGGGGCCCCCCTGGGGCTGACTGGGGGTGGAAAAGGGGCTAAAAAAGTGCCAGGAAAGGCTGCGCTAAGGTGTTTCTCTCTAATAAAAGTCTGTTAAACCCCTCAAAAAAACCTTTCTAAATTCCATAAACTTAAAATCCATAACCTTAGATAAATATTATGTTTAATCTCTGCTTACTTTCTCTCTCTCTCTCCCTGTTGCCAGTCTTGAATTATTATATATTTTATTTCCCATCAAATATGTAGTAAAATGTAGTTGTAAAATATAAAATTTTTGTTGATTTATTCTTATGGAACTCCCCAATTACTCACTTTTCCCATTCAAAAAAGAGATTACTATATACTTATTCCAAAGTCATCACCTGTCCCAGTTCCCTGACTCATGGTTTGATGGACCATATTTTTAAATTATGATGCATTGAACCTTTTTTTAAACTCTATTAATCTGATCCTATGAAAAAAAATCCCACAAAATTTCTTTATTTCATGGGACCACAGTAACCTCCCTCAAAGTTTTATGCTAAATTATTCAAAAAAATGATTGGTTCATGTTCATATTTGAGCCAGCATCAGTGCTTTCCACTTGGTTGTGTGAAGCAAAGTATTGCTGCAACACTTTTCTGCATTTGGCCAGCAGCTAGCCACCAAAGGCCTGGTCAAATGGACGTTATCTGTTTTATGACATGGTCCATTTGATCTTGCCACCTTAACTCAAACTGGCCACATGCAGAAAATTATAACAGCAATACTTTGCTGCTTATGGACTTTTTTTACTTTCTTTGGCTTGTTCAGATAGACCATCACTTCATGTTATTTTCTATTTGAACATATCCAGGGAAAAGCTCTAGTCACGTGAAGCAAATTGTTGCTGTGACTCTTTTCTGAATGCGACCAGCCTTCTCCTGCTCCCCCTCAGTCAGATGTACCATAGTATTGAAGTACTATGGTCTATCTGATCCAGGGTGTGGGCAGAGAGGGCTGGTCATGTGCAGCAAAGAGTCACAGCAGCAGTTTGCTGCACGTGACCAGAGCTTTACCCTGGCTATGGTCAGATAGACCAAGCCAAGGCAAGCAAAAAAAGAGGGTCATGTGCAGCAAAGTATTGCTGTAATACTTTACTGCATGTGAAAAAGATGAGGGAAGTGTAAAAATAAGAGCCATAGCTAGATGGACCAAATATTCTGGTTCATCTAGCTATCCTGTGAGATAAAGACATGGCCATATGAAAATAATAGAAAATAAAAAATTCAAATGTGCCATTAGACAAAATTAATAATAACATAGAAAAATTGAGAGTTAATAAAAATAAAAAAAAATCAATTCTCCTAAGTACATGTTAATTTATAGTAAGTTCAAAATAATCAAAAAAAATCTAAAACACCACAAAGAAAAAACAAAATTGGGCAGGCTGTGTAATAACATGGCTGTGTTATGCACATATGATTTTAATTTAATTTTTATAAAATAATTTTTCAATTTAATTTAGTATAAATACAGTTGTGCATAAATTAAAATGTATTATATTCAACCTCAATGTGGATAATGAATATGAGATGACCTTCACATTGAGATTCATGCACAACTACATCTGCAGCTGCTTCTTTCTTCCTTTAACCAATATCAAGCTCAAATATCTCAATCCATTCAAATATAATGCCTTCCCAGACTTCAACCCCTAGCCAAGCCCCTCCTAGTTCTCCCTCTGTGGCTGAAGAATCAGCACTGCCTGTACCTGCTACAGCACAAATTTCAACTCAAGATCAAGATAATTCTGAAACAGGAAAGTCTAATTTTTTGCATAATTTTTACCTCTTGAGTTCTTTTTTTTTACTTTGGTCTCTTCTTGTATCAATTAGAGTATGGAAAGTTATCTAAGTACATGGATATATCTAGACCTCTTTCTTCTATAAAAGATTTACAAGAATCAGGTGGAGGTGTTGGTGAGTTTTTTGTATCATTATTAGTTTTATTTTGAAGTAATAAGCTCTACTTCAGATCGTGTTTCAAATCATGCTCAGGAAATGTAAGACTTTGAAGAGCACAAGGACAGAATTTTGAAGGATGAAGTCATTCAAGTCTCAAAAGATGATTTCCTCACATCTGCATCTGAGCTTCAAGAATCAGGGGAGAAAATTTCTGGCAAGAAAATTCTTTCAGGGGAAATCAAGCAAAAGGTTCAAGAGCTTCTACTTGCATGTGAAAAGTCTGAAAAAAGTATGTATTCTAGAATTATGATTATTTTTCAAATAACCAATTTCTTCAATTTTAGCTGTTGCTATTGGAAAAAAGCTTCCACAAAATGACCAGACTGTCATCATTGATCTCACAAACAAACCTGAAAGAAGGGCTTCAAAACAGAAAAAGAACCCCCTAAATTCTCCAGCCATCCCCTTCTATCTGACTCAGATGATGACTCCCAGCCTCACTCAAAGCTACAGTCACTATACAAAAAGGATGCACCCAAGAGACAAAGGGTATTAGCCAATCTAGATTCTTCACTACCACAAGCCCCAACCTGCAAGATACCTTCTTCCCCAGAAAAAACTTCATCAGCTCCCTGTATCCCCAATCTTTCTGTCTCTATTCCTGAACCTGCTAAAAATATTGAAGCTCCATCACTCCCTTCAAAGAAAACTGCTGGTTCTAAAGCAAATTTTACCAAATCTAACATCAAATTAACCCCTTCTAAACCTCCCACTTCTCCATCTCCCCCCCTTCAATATCCTGCTCAATCCCCTTCAACTCAAACTCCTCTTAATGCTCCAACAAAAAATATATCCCTTATGAACCCTCAAGACCTTTATATGCTTAAGCTTCATTGCAACTGGCTGGACCTCCAGAATTTTCTTCAACTTCAAAAGAACAAGGTTCTATCCCTGCTTCCTCTACATCTTCCCCTCCCCAACCCACTTCAGATCCCACTGTCTCATCTTCAACTGACATATCTTTCACTGCCCCAGCTTCTACATCCAATCCATAAAAATGAGGCATCATCATTTAATGCTAAATCATATTAACGCTTTATCTTGGCCTAGCATAGAGAATATGTGGAAAAAATTTGTTCCACGTTTTCAGATAGAATGGATCAAGATGCCTGGAGGAAAATGGAATTAAATTCTTAAAGTATAATAGAGTATCATCACTCTATCAAGAATTATTTCTCTAGTGAAACAAATAATTCAACTAAATTTGCCTGGCAGCAAGAAGGCTGCTCCATTGGTAAATGGCTTCAGCAGGTTTTGTCTTTAGGTATGTGATTTCATATTTTCATCTGAATTATAATAGCAGTGGTTGACACTTTTTACAGCACCTTCTTACCTCCTTTCCTCAGAATCTGAACTATGGTATCAGCTTGACATCTTACATATGAGCTTTATCAACAGTAAATTCAAGAATTAAATCTCTTTATTTACAGCTCTTCTCCAGCTAAATGAGCCATACAAGGGTCAGAAGAATTCTTGGGATCATCTTGTAATTGAATCAATCAGTTTATCCAGAACCCAATTTAATGCTTCAAGAAAAACTTTTCAGACTGGAAGCACTGAAGATAGTGTCCTAGATGATATCTTATACTTGGAGAGCTTGAAGATACAGAAAGATGTCAAAAATGAAGAGACATCAGATGCACTGTCAACAAGAAGCTTTCTATTGGAAATCTCACTATTCTTCATTATTGAATCCGTTTTATGCTACAATGTTTGACCATGTTGAAGGGATACTCCAAAAAACCTGACTTTTTGGTGGAAGAAATAATTGGGTATACTTTGGTGAAATCAAAAACAAACACAGAAATTCAGTCAGCAAATCATGATAAAAGCTACTCTTATATAGCCTTTTTCTTAGATGGTGGGGTAAGAGGTTTGCTTTTGTGCAAGGATGATATCAGGAAGGCAAGATATGTTTTTTGAGCTGAGCTAATTGAGGTCACCAATTGGCTCAAGAAGAGTCAAAAAAATAGGGATAAAGTCAAGTGGCCCAGGACGGTTGATATTATTTTTTCCTGTCTGGGCTCTAAAATTTTTTTTCAATAAGTTTAGTATGAGTATTGAAGACATTTCAATGGCTATTTTTTTAGATTTTTTAGAGTGATTGCCTGTAGATACTAAAAACCAGGAACTTCCATGGATTGGAAAGGGGGGAAAATAATCAGCCTCCTAGTATAAGCTTGTAAATACTTTGCTTTATTTTTTTAAAATAAATATGATCTGATTATTTTATTCATGTTTGCTTGGGTGAATCTAAACTTTTTTCTAACTTAATATATTATATAAAAAGATCAATTGATGGCTATGAATTACTAATTTCCATTTCCATGGAAGAGTGAAATATATTTTACTAATTAATAATATTAAGTAAAAGTTCATATTTTGGAGCAGAAAGAATCAATTGCAATTTTTTTGACTTATTGGCTATTTTATTATGGAAGTTTTAAAATATTTGCTATAAATTTATTTCTTCTTTTCAGATATTATGAATAATGCATATTATATTTTTTTTGTTCTAAGAAGGTTCTTTGATATTTCAAAATTTCCCTCATTTCCTAATAACAACCACATTCAACATCTACCTTCAACAGCATCAAATTTTTCTTTTTTTACTAAGCCAAGATATCCTCAAAAATGGACATGAGTACAGATGGTAATTGCTTTTCATTTTTGTGATATTAACTCTTGTACTCACAGGAAAAAAAGTTCCAATGTTTGATTCTCAGAGAGATAGTAGAGACAATTACCCTCAACCCAACTCATCACTTGCCTCACCAAATAGACAAGAAGATGAGAGTCCAGCACCCCCACCTGCTTCAGCCTTGTGCAAGAAATCACAAGGACCCAATCCTAAATCTGGAGAGAATGAAAGAAGTGACCCTTCTGCAGGTGAACAGATCTACCTTATAACAACATGATATTACATGTTTTATACTCATGATTTCATCAATATTTATTTTTTTCAAATCCATTTTGTGGTGGTTGTAGCAGGTAAGTAAATGGGAAATCCAAAGTTTTCACTTGCTTATTTCAAATAATTTTTATTTAACAAGAAAAAAAAGGAACTTGCAGGATTTTACTCAAGGTTCATCTGGTTATCATTATGGTAAATACAAATTCATATATTTATTGTTTCATTTTATCTTTATTAATTGAATTTACATCAGAATAAGCTTTGGATCTGGAATCTTATATTCAATGGCATCAGAACAAAGAATCACAGGCAAAGAAGAGAAAGTCTAAAAATTCCTCCAGAAGAAAAGTCACTTCTTTAGCCAAAAAAATCAAATTCCATTTGCATCCTCTCCCTTAGACAATATGTCATCATGTTTGCAAGATTTCTTTTAGGCTTTAACCCCTCAAAGCAAAAATTTCTGCCATGCCCTGAGCCAGAGCTAGTCAACAAATGATGAAGGCTGCATCTGAAAAGGGGAAAAAAAAATTCAAGAGATTAGGAATAAGCCTTGTCCTAGCCTTGATTTTTCTCAAAAGAAATATTATCAAATCCAAACTTTATAAGCTTGTTTCTACCTTCAAAAATCTTACATTTACACCCACTTCTGACTACCCTCTTCAACCAGGAAAGAGCATTAAAGTTGTTTTGAAACATCAAGCTGAAGCTAAATTTGCTCAAACTGGGATCTCTTGCTTCTTGTATGACTGGGGAAAAAGTGATGATGATGATTGGAACTCAACCATCCTCACTCAAATTATCTCTGGATGGATGGCTTGTTATCAGGGCAAAGGTTTCCAAAATTTTCTGATTTCTCAATAAATTATCATTAATGAAGAAGTTTTAAGCATTCTTCAGCAATGAATATCTGGACAGGCCAAAATTTTCAGGGATAAAGCCAAAAGAAAAAAATCTGATTCTGATCTTTCCCAAGGGCAGAAGATTAAAAGTGTGAAAAAACAGACTGCTAAAATTAGAAGAGAGGTAAGTGAACTATTTTATTGCAGTAGTATTTAAAATAATTGATTCTTGGCTTATATAGTTGTGTGACCGTTGAATTGAGATTGCTGATTCATTCTTGGTTCCTGATAAGGCTGGGATTTTCAAAGATTCTGAGCTTCATTCAGACACAGAGGTAAGTGCTAGTGGAACTCAAAATAAGAGAATAATTCCTTAGAAAAGTCCAGAACTTTTCTGATTTTTAGATGCGCTTGATGAAGGTTGGGTCAAGAAATCAATGATGAAATCAAAATCATCAGCAGCCAAAGCTGCTGTGAGGGCCAACGTCACCTGTTCTCTAAAAAAAGTTTTACCACCAACAACTGAGGGAAATCAACCTGAATCAGGGCCTAGAAATTGTTGCATTAAGTATGAAATTGATGATAGACCTCTTCTGTCAGCCAGGCTGCTAGACTTACCCAGTAAAATAATTAATTATTTACTGGATAAAGACATGAATTATTATTTTTATTTTTATTAATTATAATATATCTACATTAACTTTACTTGTAATAAATTAACTATTTACAAAAAAGGTAAAGCTAGTAAATAATTAAAATTACTATTAAATGTCCCTTATATTTTTATTTCCTAACAACGTGCTCAATGACAGATTAAGAGAAATAAAAATTAATATTAAAATGAAAATTTAAAATTGAAATAAAATTTAATATTAAAATTAAAATAAAGATATAAAAAATATTCAAATTACTTATTTAAAAATGACATTTACAGTAATTTTTAAATAAACTAATTTATTTCTGTCATATACAGTAAATACACTTTTCTAAAACCTTCTTTTTGGAACAACCTAATTATTTGAAAATGTTTTTCTGGAATATTCCTTTTTCTTCTCTCATACTCCTGTATTTAGGACTTTAACTCCGTGCTTTGTCTTTCTTTTGCCTATACAAGGCCTCCCTTTTCTGGTTGTTTTGGAGCATCCTTTACTTACTTATTATTTTATTAAACCCATTTATTACAATAATATATTTATTACTAATTATTGTTTTTAGTATTTACTTACAGTAATTCTAAATCAGTAATTATAATAATTATAAAATTTTCACCTCATTTAATTGAGTAAAGCAAATAAAAGATAAAATATACGTACTTTAACTTTGAAACCCCGAAAGCCACCTATCACTACCGTTGGACCTGCATTAAAAATCTTCTAGACCAAAAGAACCCTTAGAAACTTGAGGCCCTTTCCAAATTATCAACAGCGCATTGATATATTGAAGCCGGCAACCAAGGTACCAGTAGGACGAGTAGACAACAAAAACAACAAACGTCATCAACCACATTACTTAATTTTTTGCTGCGACTGGGAATCAAACCGTGCTCCAAAATTTAGGTTCATATATTGAAAATTGTCATATATAATTGTGGTAATTATATTGATTACTAGTTGTGGGTCAATTTGCACATTTCATTGTCCACGTATATCTTTTTTACTCAGAACTCTGTAAGTGGAATTAACTTGCTCATTTTACAGGGGGAGGTGCCTGGTAAATAAAACTTATTTTTCCTAGTTGACCAAGATAGAACTATATTTTTCTTAGTCCTAGAAGTGATATAAAAAATTAAATTAATTAAATTAAAATTTTTTAATTATTTCAGTTGACTTCTGTCCTGATAATAAAAATTTTATATTATTGTTTCAGTTGACAAATTGTCCTGGCAGTAAATTAATAATATTAAAAATTAATTAAATTAATTATATTAAATTATTTCAGTTGACAATAGGTCCTGGTAAACAAACGATTTAAGTTGACATTAAGTCCTGGTAATTAAAATTATTTCAGTTCAAAATAAGTCCTGGTAATTAAATTATTTCAGTTGACATTAAGTCCTGGTAAATAAAATTACTTTCAGTTGACATTAAGTCCTGGTAATTAAATTCTTCAGTTGACTTCTAGTCCTGATAATTATCAAAATATTACTAATTATTAAATTATTTTATTATTTCAGTTGATTTATTTTAAATCCTGGTTATAAAATTATCTTAAAATTAATTAATAAAAATTGTGACTATTATTTCAGTTGATTTTTTTTCCTGATAAAAATTATATTTTAATTATTCAAGTTGATTACAAAATCCTGATAATTACTTATATAATAATTTTTTTCCTTATTTTTCTTTAAGTAAAGTAAAAATAATAATCAATTAAATTTTAATATAATTTTCTCTCAGTTCAGGTTAATTAAAACTATGACTGATCTAGGTACTTCTGCTGGCTGTGATGAGGAACTGGATTTAATTGATTATGATGAAGCTTCTTCTGTAAGTTCTCCTTTGACTACAAAACTGGCTCAAATTAATCAATTACTGGACCAATCAGGGTGTATAAATGCAGGAGATGGAAATATTAGTGGAGACAACTACTCAAGATCAAAATACTTCTATCAACCCCCCAGAAGAGCTTCCAAAAGGCTTGAAAATAAAAAAGATGCCCTTGAATCAGCAAGTCAAAAATCTCTCCACTCACATCAAGGAGTTGAGGTCAGAAAACCTCAAGCTGAGGTCAAAAACACACTCTCTAGAAGACAAGGTAAGAAAAATAGAGTCCTTCCTTCAAGAGAAGAGGAAACCTCCTCCTCCAAAAGCCCTTCCACAATTGGCCCACCAGCAGCATAAAAAGGTAGAAGTCTCAAAGTGGCAGTGGGATTTGCTGAACACCCAGTGAGATTATCTGTCCCAACAACAACAACAGCAACAAGTACCTCAGGCAGGTCTTTCAAGAACAAATCAGTTCAGCCCCATACCTCCTCACCCCTATCAAGGAGGAAGAAAGAGAAAACAATCACATTCAATTCTTACCCAAGCCATGGTAAACCCCTCTATTGAATCTTAAGTACCATTTCTTGTAATTGATTCAGTTCCTTCAGGTAATTCTGGAAGAGGAGATGAGACTTTGAGACCAGTAGAGGCTGAGAATAGTAGACAAATTTCTCAATATTCTAATTTATCTCATCCTTTGGTTTTGATTGCTACTTCAATGATAAATCCGGATATGGCTATTATTGATGAGACACTTGATCCTGAGTTCTATGAGATTCTGGAAAGTTATTCTGTTTCCCTATTGAGAAAATACTCCAAATGTAGATACCACTAATGATGAATATTTGAGGGATATTATTTCTAAACAAAATCATATAATGAACAACATGCAATTGACTCAGAAATATAATAATTTGTTAACTGAAGAGGGTTATCAAGCATTGAGAAGTGAGTTACAGAGAGTTTCTGATGATTTGTTTCATTACAAAGTAACTCATGAAAAGAAAGTTGCTTTATGGCAAAATATCAAAAATGATTTGTCTAAATTTAAAGATGATGTGTCCATCTGTTTCCAGGAGCTAGAAAAACATAAGGTGAACTTATAAAGATTGAGCAACAATTATTCATCTTTAAAAAATAAGAACCAGTTATCTTTTGCAACCATCAATGAGAATTTATCTAGTATTCCAAGAGTAAAAACTAGGTTAACAACCATTGAGAAGAAATTGAATTCATTGTTATATAATAAAAAGTTTTCTGACATTTCTTTGAAAGAACCTGTTGAGCAGGATACCCCAATTGTACCTTTTCCTTGCTCATTCAAAGTGAAATTAGTGCCAGAAATTCCTGTTGATACCACTGAGTTTCCATCAAAAATTGATCATGTACATGGATCATCTACAGAAGTATTAAACAATGAGATTAATGCCCAATTAGAGAAGTTACATCTCCTTCTAACTCAGAAACAAGCTTTTAATAAGGAGACTAATTCAAATCAAACAAATTGCCCAAAACTTGACCAGTATCCAACATTTGATGGTGACTCTTCTTCTGATTGGCAACAGTTCATTTGCAGGATTAATAATCTAAAAAATTCTTACAAACTCACAGATGAGAAAATTGTGTCAAAATTAATTTCTTTCTTTACCAATATAGCCCTAATGTGGTATGAATCTGCTCTCTTGGATAAAAATGACCACTCATGGGAAGATTGGAAAAAATTAATTAAAGTACAATTTGGTGGTTCCAAGTTTAGGTTAGCTCAACAAAGAAAATATGAAGAAACCAGAAATAGCTCTTCTATAGAAAAACCTATGGAGTTCCTGATGAAACTTGTGAAAATCTTGAGGGCAATGGACCCAGATATGGAGTTTGAGTTATGGAAGGACAGGATCCTCTATAAATTACCTATGTGTCTGAGAGACTTAATAGTTGCTAGGGCTGAGTTCTCAAGGGAACCTTTTTCTTTCATTAATACTTGTAATGATATCCTTCTAAACAACAAGTATTATGCTAGAAGATTAATTTCTAGAACTTCATTGGAGAAAACCTCCAATTACCAACAAAATCCTCTGGAAAAGGTTGGTAAACCTTCTGCCCCTGTTGCACCCAAAAGATATGCAAAAAAAACTTGCTTCAAATGCAGAAAGCCTTGGAAGAAAGGCCATGTTTCTGACAAGAAGATAAATCTTGTTGAACAGACAGAGGAACATTCTGATGACACAATAGCACTGGATGATACTTCAAGTGATTGTGCCAGCAATATTTCATATGAATCTCACCAAGAAATTTTAATGCTGGAAGAGGATATTCATTATTTAAACAATATTGATATTGAGAATAATGATTTATCTACAGTGGAAGATGCTGAGATCATAAAAAATCTTGAGGATAGCTCAATTATTATTGCCCCTCTCAAAGAACCAGTCTTGATTAATGGAAACAACATTGAGGTTTTCTTAGATTCTGGAGCTGGAGGAAGTGTAGTATCTAAAAAAGCACTTGCTTCAGTGGACCAAGATTATAAATCAAAACTTTTGCCTATCATCTCTGAGAATTGGAGAGGTTATGGCTCTGTTTTGTCCCCCATTGGTAAATACAAAGCTATGGTATTTTTCAAATATATCCATGGTTTTGTAAGAGCTATATGTGATTTTGTTGTCACAAAAAATGATAATTTGAGTTTTTGGTTCATTGTGGGAAATGACATTTTAACCAAATATGGCATATAATTAGATCCTTCAAACCAATACTTCACAATAGGATGAATGGGAAGAGAAAATTTAAAATTTCCTCCCCAAAGAAATTATTAACACTAGGATTGAACACACGTCATTCTGTAGCTCAATATAAAGGAAGATCTACAAAATAAATTCCTGCCCTTGTGTCTGAAATTGACAATTCTTCTTTTGGAGAACAACTTTCTGGTGAGGATAAAGATTCCATCATTAAAGTAATCAAATCTTTTCCTATGGCCTTTGCTCATAGGTCACATGAATTAGGATTGGTAAAAGAAAAAATGAAGCTTTCATTATCCTTCCCATTGACAGAAATACCACCTAGTTTAAAGAAGAAGCCTTATCCAGCTTCTCCCACAAAGAGAAAAAATATTGAAGACAATATCTCTACCCTTTTAAAAATGAATATTATTGAAAACGTAGTTGAAACACTTAAAAATTGTGTTATCTCACCTTTCCTAATTTCTTATGAGAAAGATAAAGCCAGGTTATTTGGTGATTCTAGAGCATTGAACACTTATACTGTTGATGATATTTATCCTTTACCCAGAGTTAGCTCTATACATTCTACCCTACAAGGTGCTAAATATATCAGCTGTTTGGATGGTAACAAGGGATATCATCAGGTACCTGTTGAGAAGAATTCCCAGAATTTTCTGATGATTGCTAGTCATATGGGTATTTATAAGTATATTAGGATGTCATTTGGCCCTAAAAATGCCCCTTCAGTTTTTCAAAAAGTTATTGATAACACATTCCATCAAGAAATAATTGAAGTATGGCTGATGGGTTATATTGATGATATCATCATATTCTCAAAAACATTTGAGGACCATCTTAGCCACCTGTGTAAAGTGTTCCATAAGATGGATGAGATAAATATGACCCTTGCTTTGAAGAAATGCAAATTTGGTTTTCATTCCTTAAAAGTGCTTGGTCATGTTGTCTCAGGTTTACAGATATGTGTTGACCAAAACAAAGTGGCAGCCATACAACAGGTGAAGGCTCTTACCACAGTTAGAGAGCTCCAGATTTTTTTGTGAATGTGTGGATATTATAGACAGTATATTAAAAATTACCAAGTCATAGAGTTACCCCTTAACCAACTGACTAGGAAAGATGTTGCTTTTGTCTTGAATAGTGAAAGACAAAGAGATTTTGACACTATGAAACATTATTTAATGTCAGCACCAATTCTTGCTTTACCTGAATTTAATCAACCATTTGTTTTATACACAGATGCTAGTTTTATTGGTCTTGGTGCTTCCCTCCATCAGAAACAAGTGATGAATGATAAAGTATCAGAAGTAGTAATTTTTTATATTTCAAGAACCTTGAGAAATAATGAATTGAAATATGGTGCCACTCAACTAGAATAGTTAGCAGTAGTGTGGGCTCTGGAGAAGCTACATTATTACCTGGATGACCAGAAATTTGTAACTTGTCACTGACTGCAGTGCAGTTAAATCCCTATTAAACTTGAAAACACCTAACAGACATATTTTCAGATGGCAGCTGGCTGTTCAAGAATACAGAGGGAGAATGACAATAATTCATAGGGCCGGTATTGTTAACTCAAATGTGGATATGTTATCAAGGTTACCTTTGCCAAATGATGACTCAAATCCTGCATATGATCCTGAAGATGAAATTATTCATATTCAGGGGATATATGTGGTTGATATGGAGGAAGAGCTATTACAGCTTATTTTGAATTCATATGATAAGGACACTAACTTAAAAAAGTTATGTACCATTGTGGTCTTCCAACATTGGCAGAGCCCTTTTTTGGTCTATTTGGTGTTGTTTTGATATGTCTTAAATGGAATTGTTTAATAATTTGGTGTTTTTATGGATTATTTGGCGAATATTGGGACTGCAGGGATGTGGGTATTACCATTGGATAGCCCCGGCTTTTCTCTATATTTTATGTCCTGATGACATTTTTCATATTCTAAGTATTTAAGGGATTATTTCTCATTTTTCATTTTAAAAGATAGCTGTTTAATTTTGTTTTTTGCGTTTTACGGGCTAACCTTAAGTGTTAAATTTAAGTGCTTAGTACCATTAGAATGGGCTAATTTTTCTCTACATTTCATGTCTCAATGTTGTTATAGCTTAATTATGTGTTTTAAAGGTTTTAGTAGTCGTAGCTTATTTTTCTAAGTATTTTGGGTATTTTTGGAGGTTTTTGGTGGTTTTCTGGCTTCAGGGTAGTCTGGCTGCCTCAGGCAGACCGCCTGCCTCAGCGCTAGAAGGCTGGGAAGCATTTCTAGAGGGGTTTTATGAAATTTGGCACTCAGAAACGCCAAATTCATTGGTGTGCATGGGCTCTTAGATAGTGGTCTGTGTGTATATAGTGAATAAGACAGTTTGGGGCAACCTTAATCATCATACAACCATCCAGAGGTGATATCCTTGTTTCTCACTCAGGTTTCACTTTTTTTTGGCCACAATTTGCTGTGTTTGTTGCAAGGTTAGTTCTTCATTTAACTCAACTTTGGCAACTTTTTTCTCTGGTGTAGTCTTGCAAGCTATATCAAGTATTATTTCTGTCTCTGGTGTGGATTTGCAACCTACATCAAGTATCATTGCTTTCGCTGGTGTGGACATTGGTCTACATTTCAGTTCTTTGGTTTGGTAGTCTGTCTGGAGACTACTTTCTTGGCTGATCAGGCAGTCAAGTGTATTGGAAAAGGGGCTTTAAACAACAGGAAGCAATTTACTGTAGCAGTTAAATCTCACTTATATTTTTCTAAAGGGACAGGGGATTTTCTCTCTGGTTTTTCTTAAACTCCCTTGGTCAAGCCCTATAGCTAGTACTATAGGATTGTCTACATTTCTGGTGCCCAATGTGGGGTAGGACCTGCTAGTTCCTTGGAATATCTGTTGTCTTTGGTTGGATTTTTTTAGTGATTTTGGTCTGGAAGAATGGCTTCTGGGTCATCTATTCCTGTGGTGACTGTCAGTGGGGGGGGGAGGTCCTCCAGCTGTGATGGTTAGGGAGTGTGTTAGGATTAAAACTTGGGATGGTACCAAGTTTAATGGGGAAGATGTGAAGTGGTTTCTGGAGAAATATGAGACTGCTGCTGGTGTGGATGGTGCTTCTTACCTGGACATGGTGAAGCAGATCATTTTCTTCATTGGTGATAGGGCAGTGGAGAAGGAGGTTGTGGCCATTTCTGGCTACAAGAAGAGGGACTGGAAGTTGTTGTGCAGGGAGATGGTGGATAGATGGGGTGTCAGGTTCACTATGGTGGATCTGAAAAAGGTTGTCAGTGAATGGAAGTCTTATGGTGGTGCTGGTAACTTACTCAGTTACAGGAAGTTTCTGCTGCAATTTGATCCTGTGGTAGAATATTTGGTGGAAGTGGAGGTGCTGGCACATGAAAATGCTGCCAAAGATGTTTTTTGGTCTGCCCTGGCTAGAGATGTCAGGATGTATGTGTTGAAGGAGTTGTCAAGGAAGGACTTGATGAAGACTCTTTCCAATGGGGACCAGAAGTTGCCTGCCTTGGACAAGGTGAAGGAGGCTGTGGAGGCCCATTTGAAGTTGTTGGCTGTGGAAACCTATAAAGAGGGGTGTGCCAAGTATGTCAGCAAAGTCAGTGAGGCTTTGGCTGAAGATTAGAGTAGAGTGAAGAAGGAAGAGAAGAATATGGTGGAGGTTCCCAAGCAGGAGAGGGACCCAGTGGTGGAGCAGTTGGCTGATCTGACAAAACAGCTACATATTTTTTTCAGGGGGCTAAGAAGGTCAATAGGGCTCCTTCTCAGCCTAGAGATTTTGATAGGAGGGCTGGTAGGAGTGATCCTTGGGTCTGCTCTTATTGCAGCAGTAGGGGGCACAAGTCCAATTATTTTTGGACTCTGAACAGAGATGTGTCAGAAGGAAAGGTGGAGTTTGACGGCAGGGTGTTCAAATTCCCTGATTTTTCATTTGTGAAGCCCAGGGAGGGGCAGGCTCCTGTTGATTTGGTCAGGAGAAGATATGGTCTCAATCCGAGGAGGCCAAGGTTTGAGGAGATCCCTGATCAGGGGAAGTCTTCTGCTAAGGCAGATGAAGATGTCAAGGGAAAAGGGAAGGAGGTTGATAAAGTCTCTTTTTCTACTTCCTTTGGTGGGTTGGAGTTGTATTCTTGTGGAGGACAGTCAAGTGGTGAATACTTGGCTGGTGTCTATGATGTTGAAGCTGGAAAGGTGGGAAGGCCTAAGAGCAGTTCTCAGGCCCAACCAAATCCTAATGCTTAAAAGGTGGATCCTAAGCTGAGCGCATCCAGGAGAAAGTACAGAAAAGAGGAGCTGTACAAGATGCAGAAGGGGATTGCTGATATGCCCCCCCAGTTTTGGTGCATTGGACATGAATGGTGAGCCAATGGCAATGGATGTTGATTCTGACTCAGAGGAAGATGTCTATTTGGCTTCATTGCCAAAGCCTGTTGAAGTTAGAGGTGTTGGTGAGGGATCTGGTTTGATTCCTGTTGATTGAAAATCTGTTGGTGGTTCTGGTCCTCAGGAGATTTCTAGGACCAAGGTAGTGAAGGCAAGGGCTCACTTTGAGAGTCCAGTAGTTTCTGGCCAATCTAACGTTATGGACTCGGTTCTGGAAAGAATGAATCAGGGTCAGTTTCCCTTTCTTATGGGGAATTGTACGCCATCAGTCTTGGGTTGTCTGATAGATAAAAAAAATTGTTTACCAGGAGAAGGGTTTCTTCTGGGGAGGTGGAATACATCTGTGATTCTGCTGAGAAGTTTGGTGAGGGGTTGAAAACTCATTTTTCTGCTCCTCTGGGTTATGTCAATGTCACGCTGAATGGCAGGGAGGCTAGGGAATTAGTGGATTCAGGTTCTCAGATTAACCTGATTTCTTTGTTTGACGCTACTCATCTGGGCCTCCCCATCAAGACAGGCATTGGTGAAAATTTAAGAGGGATTGGTGGCCATGTCACTGAGTTGATTGGGACAGCTGAATTTGTAAAGCTGTATGTCGGTGGAGCCTCTGGAAAGGTTTATTTTTACATTGCCAAAGACAATGTAAAAGCTGTTTTGGGTGGACCATTCTTGATGTATTTCCAGGCAAGAATTGGTTATCAGTTTGACATGGGAATTAGTTTGGAGTTGACCGGTGAAGATGAGAGGAGGCTTCACATGAGGTTATCATCTCCTGGAGATGATGGTTGAGAGACCAGGCCTGGCTTGTCTACAATGTGCCAGTGCATGGATTTTTGTAGGAGAAGAAAAGAAGTGGGTGCCGTCTCTGGTTTATTGGAGTGTGGTTCAGGCTCTTGTGAGAGTCTGTCTTTTTTAGAGTAATAAGGGCTGATTTCCCTAGTGCTACAACCTCTCCCCAAGATGAGGAAATCCCAGGTTGTAGTAGGTCAGCTCCCTTGGAGATATACCAAGTGGATTTTCAACTTTCACTTTTCAATGTTTCTCTTCTCTGCAAGTATTCTTCATGTTTTTATAAAGTATCTGTTCTCTCTCAAGATTTTCAATTATTTTTAATTCAAGTTCAAAAAAGAAGATTGGCTATATATCTTTATTGAAAGATATGCGGAAAAGCTGTGGAGTGGTGAGATTGGGGTCTAAAAGTAAGTCCACCAAATTGTGCACCGCTAGGGTTTCTTCTATGCCTTTCAAAAACATTAACTTGGCCACGTCTGTGAGCATTGGGAAACCCCTGTTTATTTTTTTAGGATGGAAGAAAACTCAAGAAATGAAGATAAAAATTTCAAGATAACTGAGGAAAAGCAAGAAAAAAATCTGAAGATAATTAAAAAAGAAGAAAAGAATTATTTTTTTAAAGATCATCAAGATCAATTTTTGGGCCTCCAGAATGAGGTTAAACTGCAAAAATTTTTGAAGAAAGAAGATTGTCAAGATCAATTTTCGGGCCTCTGGAATAAGGATAAACTGCATAATTGAAGAAGATGTGATTCAGAAGATGAATCAAGATTTGAAGATTTGGAAGATGGAAGTGAGGATGAAGATGTGGAATTGCGGAAAAGTTTTGGAGTGGTGAGATTGGGGTCTAAAAGTAAGTTGTCCCAATTGTGCACTGCTAGGGTTTCTTCTACACCTTTCAAAAATATTACCTGGGCCACACATGTGAGCAATGGGGAAACACTTGGTTTTTGTTCCAAGTCTTGTGGTGAAGATGTCCTGAAGATCCCTAAAGTTGACAGTGGAGCTGCAAAGTACAAGAAGGTAGTTCAGAAGATTAGACCTGTCAATGAGCCTATTCCTGTGGGTTTGAATCCTCCTTTGAAGAGGCCATTGTTGTCAAGAGATCCGTAATGTACTCCTCTGGTGAAGAATCCTCCTGATTTTGTAGAAACTGTTTGGGTGACTGTGGAGAGGTTGAAAGTTGTTAATTTTGGTCCTGATGGGTGGTTGTCTGATGAGGAAAAGAAGTTTTTGTTGCACGTTATTGTGCTCAGGGAGAAAGCGGTGGCATTTGTTGAAGAGGAAAGGGGTGTGTTGAAACACTCTTATTGGGAACCTTACTTGATTCCTGTGGTTTGTCATGAGCCTTGGCAAATCAAACCTATTCCAATTCCAGATGCTATGAGGGATGATTTTGTGGTGATATTTAGGGAAGAGTCAGGAAAAAATTGTATGAACAATTAAATTCTAGTTACTCAAGTCCGGTTTTCTGTGTTAAGAAGCAGAATGGGAAGTTGAGGGTGGTGCATGATCTTAGGGCCTTGAATAGAGTCACTATCAAGGATTCAGGGATTCCGCCAAGTTCAGGGGACTTTGTGGAAGCTTTTGCTGGAAGGGTGTGTTATGGTTTGGGTGATATTATGGGTGGTTATGATGAAAGGGAACTTCACACTGATTCACGGCCACTCACAACATTTGAGACTCCCCTGGGAAGATTTCAGCTTACTAGGTTGCCTCAAGGAGAAACTAATTCAGTAGCAGTATATCAAGCTAAAATGGCTTGGATTTTTCAGGATGAGGTTCTGACTCATGCTGTTATTATTATTGATGACGGTGGAATAAAAGGACCCTCCACTGATTATTGAAATGAGGTGCTGAAGGAGAACCCAGGTATAAGGAGATTTGTTTGGGAATATGCAATTACTCTAAAGAGAGTATTGTTTAGGATTGAAGAGGCTGGTTTGACCATTCCTGGGTCAAAGTTTTGTTGTTGTGTTCTTGCTCTAGAAATCCTGGGTCATGTTGTATGTAAGTAGGGAAGGATTATGGCAAAGAAGAAAGTTAATAAAATTCAGTCATGGCCAAGGCCAAAAAATACTACTGAAGTTAGGGGATTTTTGGGAGTTTGTGTGTATGTCAGGATTTTTATTAAAGATTTTTCTTTGTTGGATTCACCCTTGAGAATCTTGAAAGGGAAAGATGCGGAGTGGGAATGGACTGAAGAGTGTGAAGAGGCTTTTCAGAAATTGAAGAAGGTGGTAGGTGAAGATATTATTCTTCACAAGTTGAATTATGGAAGGGAAGCTGGAAAAATTTATCTGGCAGTGGACTCAAGTTATATTGCTGCTGGTGTTGTTTTGTCTCTGGAAGATAAAGCTGGGAAGGTCAGGCCAGTAAGTTATGAGTCTGTAGTTTTAAATGAGGTGGAATCTAGGTATTCTCATCCAAAGTTGAAATTATGTGGTGTAGCAAAAATTTTGACGAAGCTACAAACCGTTTTGTGGGGGCAGTATTTTGAGCTGCAGGTGGATGCTAAATTTTTGTTTCAAATGATCAAAAAACCTAGTCTTCCAAATGCTCCAATGACTAGGTGGGTGGAATTTATTCAACATTTTTCTTTTGACCTGGTGCACAAGCCAGGTAAGACTTTTACAATGCCAGATGGATTATTAAGAAGACCACCCACAGATGATGATTCTGATTCTGAAGAATTTGATGAAAATGTTCCAGCAGTTAGGGCCAGCACAAAGGGTGCTGAAGATTTTTCTCTTCTCCCCCAAGAGGCTAAACTGGATGATTGTTCTTGCCTCCACCAAGAGGTTAAACTGGATGGTTCTGATCTTGATTCTGGTGATCAGGATGTTTTTGTTGATGAAGATGGGGCTGTTTTTTGGGATGACTCAAAATTGGAGAATGGTGTTTTTGTTGGTGAACTGGATTCTTTTAAGATTCAGTGGAAGAAAAAGGAGGTGCCGAAGTTTAGGGATTGGTGTCCTGGATGCGCTGGTTGTGTTGCTCATGTGTACACTGGAGATTTTGATGACAGGGTTGTACCCTTGGATATTGTTTTGTTGGATTTTGAAGATGAGACCTGGGGTCAGATTGGGTTTTATTTTATTATGGTTGAATTTTTGTTAACCTTAGAGAGACCAGATACTTGTGATGATGATACTTGGGTGGAAATCAAGAAGAAGAGTCCTGGATTTTATGTGTCAGGAAGGAGGTTGATGAGGAGGAGACATCTAAATCCTCAAGTGGTGGTGACTCAGAAGAAGGGTCAAGAATTAGTTTTGAAGTCTTTGCATGAAGGCTTTGGTCATAGAGGCTTTGGGGAGACTTATAAAAGAGTAGCAGATAGATTTTGGTGGCCAGGTATGAAGTTGGCTGTGCAGGGTTGGGTTCAATCTTGTGAAGAATTTCAAAGAAGAAGTCACTTGAAACCTAAAGAAGTTGGCTGTGCTACTGGTGAAACAACTGTGTTTGGAAGAGTCAGTTTGGATGCTTTCCATATCAAAGAGGGCAGGTATAAATACTTGATTGTTGCCAGGGATGATTTTTCTGGTTGGGTTGAGGCGGTGCCTCTGGTGAATTTGACTTCCAAAAATGTGGCAGAATTTTTGAAGAAAGAATGGGTGTTTAGGTATGTGTTGATGAAGTTGGTGACTGTTGATGGTGGGCCAGAGTTTGGAGCTAAAATCAAAAAAGCTGTGGCAAGTATTGGTTCTAAAGTCAGAGTGGATACACCTTATTATCCTGAAGCTGAAGGAAAGGTTGAAATAGGCCATCAAGTTATCAAGAATTCTTTGGTAAAAATGTGTGGAGATAGTGCTAAAAAATGGAGGCATTATTTACCCTTGGTGTTATTTGCCAATAGTGTCACTGTAAACAGGAAAACTGGCTATTCCCCTTATGAATTAATTTTTGGGAAGAAAGCAGTTCTACTGGTGGATTTGGAAGCTGTCTCTTATCTTGGAGTTGATTGGGACAATATATGCTCAACAGAAGATTTTCTCTGTTCCAGGATGCAACAGTTGGAATGTAGAGAGGAATGTCAAGAGAAGGCATACTCTAGAATGATGAAGATAAGGAATGAATCAGTCGGATACTGGGACAAGAAGTTGGCTCATAGACTCAGGAATCCCTTGAAACCTGGTTTTTTTGGTTTTGGTGTATAATAGAAGTTTAGAGAGTCAGTGGGGAAAGATGTTTGATGACAGATGGAATGGACCTTACAGAGTCAGATCTCAGGTGTCTGGAGGTTCTTATGTTTTGGAGGAGTTAGATGGCGCAGTTTTAAAGAAGAGATTTGCCTCTGATCAGGTGAAGAGATCTTACCCTAGAGGCACAAAAAGTGAAGAAGATTGACTCTGCAATGAAGATAAACTATGGACCATTCTTTAATTTTGGATTTTGGTGATGCTGTGCATCTGTTTTGTTGAAAACTTTTTGTTAGAAGGTAGCCATGGGTGGGGCCTCTAGATTTTGTTTTGGCAAGTGTGGGGGTAACTGATGGGCTGGCTGCTCTAACAACAGTTACCCCAGATTTTCTGTTTCCAACCCCTTCTCTTAATTTGGTTGAACCCTAGTATTGGTTTTTATTCACAGGTTTCTAGTCCTCTATGAATTTAAACTGGAAATTCTTTTGGTCTTTAAGTGCCGGACTCTTCACGCTTATTGGTTTTGGTTTAATGTTTTTGGATTTTGTGTTTTTTTTAGAAGGTACCCAGGGGGGACTTCTAGATTTTATTTTGGAAAGTTTCGGGGTAACTGATGAGCTGGCTGCTCTGTAGAACAGTTACCCCAAAATGTCTGTTTCAAGTATTTTGTTTGTACTAGTTGAATCCTAGTTCTGGTTTTTGTTATTCAGGGTTTAAGTCCACTATGACTTTAAACTGGCTTACTTGTTCAAAATGGACTTTTTTGGTTTTGTTGGTGGATCACTGGTTGTCTCCCATCATTTTTACTTCTTGGAGGGAGCCCACCCAGTGATCATTTCCTTGGACTGGACTTTCTATGGAGCCAGATTTTTTTCTTTTCTTTAATTTTTGTGTCTCTGGTTGTGTTAGATAGTAGTTTTAGATTATTTTCTTTTTTCTCTTTTTTTATTTTAATTTTTTATGGGAGTTATTAGGATATAGAGTGGGAAAAATCACAAAATTATATTTTATGGTGTCACCACATCAGGGTCACCTGGATGTGTGTAAGCATTGGTTGGGAAAGGCTCATTAATTGGCCGGGCAATGCTATTTTTTTATTTTTCTTATTATTCTCAAAATTTCTATTTATTTCATCTTTATTTTTTATTTCAATTAATTTAAAAATTATTGAACAGTGTATCCACATCAAGGTGCACTTGGATGTGGGTAAGGTATCAGGGGATCAGCTCATCAATTGGCTGGGGGATACCATTATTAACTATTATTTGTCTCATGTTATTATTATTATTCATTTCATTTTAATTTTTTTCAACTCTCATATTTTTTGGTTAATTTGTTATTTATTTTCAAGTTTTTTTTTAGTATTTTAGTAGTTTAAAATAAATAAAAATTAAATAATAATAATAATAATAATAATAATAATAATAAGTAATAAAATAAAAATAAAAATAAAACAAATTTTTTTATATATATTTCTGTTAATTATTATTTTTCTCTCTACTTAGTGACTTATTAACTTCTTTCTTATTTATTTTAATTTCTGGAAGAAGAAGCCTCCGGCGGTTGGTCCAGATTATGGTAGTGTTTTTGCTTTTTGTTAGGATTGGAAGAAGAACTGTGTTCTTTGTGGTGTAGGCGGCTGGAAAGCGTATATGGGTTGTAATGGTCAGGGACTGAAGTGGAAGGTAATTTGTGGGAAGAAGTGGAAGAAGCGGGGATATAGTGTTGCAATATTCTTTTCAAAATCATTCAACGGACTCTGGAGGGCAAAGGCCTTAAGCATGTTTGAACACATCATGCTTAGGTGTTGTCTCATGTCAGCATAATCCAGCGTTAAGGTAGTTTCTAGAGGTTGGCCAATTCAAATTGTAGTTTCAGGAGGCGGGGTTCCAACTAAAAAGAAGAATTAGATCAGTAATTGTTCTCTGTTAAAGAAATTGGATTTATTAATTTGGTACTTACAGATTGGGAGCTCATAAAATTTGTAAGCGGCCGGGATTTGAGCTGTTGAAGGAGGATCAACCAGATAGAGGTATGGATTCTCATGATCATTATCTAAATGGTGTTGAGAAGATGAAGGAGAAGAAGGGTGTTCCTGTGGACTGGGAGGAGCAGCAGGGCTGCTGTTGTTGTTGTTGTTGTGGGTATTATTATTGCTTGGCCCAGTTGGGTTGGACACTGGTGGTGGAGAACCAGGGTTGTTGAAGGAAGGATCAAGAGAAGGTGACCTGGAAGCTGATTTTGACTTGCTAGATGAAGATCTAGAAGAAAGTGAACCATCAGAGGAATAATTGGAGGCCAGAGGAGAGGTGTAGTTAGTTCTTCTTGAAGTAACTGGAGATTTTTGTTTGGAAGCAGTGTTGCGTGCTCTGGTGTTTTCAGAAGGTCCTCTGGCAGGTTTTCTAGAGATGTTGGAATTTTTGGGGTTTTCTGGGGAAGAAATTTTGTGTGTACAAATTGCTCTGGGAGCACTAGGAGGTGGTTGCGTAGAGTTGTTGGTGTTTAATGTTGTATTTTGGCAGTTATCTGGCTGAATTTGGGAGTTTTGAGCCTGATTTTTGCTTTCTGGCAAGACAGGTGGGCCGCCTGGACATGGTCTAGCAGCCTGGGAGCTGATTTTAAAGCTGATTTGGCCAAATTTTCTGAGATAAAATCAGATTCTTGAGAAGATAAAGCAGGTATTTTAGGGAGTGATTTGGGAAAAGTATGGTGTGATCTTCTGGAAGGAGCAGAAGATAACAAAGAGGAAGTAGGTCCAAGTTCTGGTGACCTGGTAGGAGATCTGGAAATATATTTGTGTGAAGGTGAAGGTGGAGGTATTGGATATTTGGGGTCTCTGTCACATCTTTTCTTTTTAGAGTTGCAAGAACCACAGGCTCTGTTATAGAATTTGGCTTGAGGAGTAGGAAGAGTGAAGGTACAAGGCCTGCACATGTGGATGCACTATTTACAAGCAAAGTCCTTTGGAGCAGTGAAGCAGGGAAGGTCCGATGGGCTAAAGTCTGGGGATTCAGCCATGATCTGTGAAGGGAAAAATAATGAAGAGAAAAGAGATAAATGAAAATTTTGTCAGTGATGTGTAGATAATGAAGAAAGAGTGGAAGTTCAGCAGGTTAGCTGTGGAGCACTGTGCATGGAGGTGGCTCCGCCTTTATATGCAAAATGTGTTAGTATGTCAAGACTTTAAACTGAACACTGGTAGTCCTCCAAGACTTTAAACTGGCTGGTTATTTAAAGATTGCTTCAAGATTTTTTTTTATTACTACTGTGGATCTGTATCCGTCAAGACTTTAAACTGAACACTGTGGATAGTCTTCCAAGACTATAAACTGAGGATGGTTGTTTGTTGAGTCCTTCAGGACTATAAACTGATAATGTGGAGTTGGTGTGATTCTGGCAGAGGGCATCCAAGGGGGAGTCTCTGAGTTTTGTTAAGGCAAGTGTGGGGGTAAATGATGAGCTGGCTTCTCTGTAGAAAAGCTACCCCAGAATGTTAGTTTGTTTCTTTGGTCTTTAATGTTTTGATCTCTGGTTCTGTCTTTTGATTTAGGTTTTGAGTCCCCCAAGACTATAAACTGAGGGTTTTTGAGTCCCCCAAGACTATAAAATGAGGGCTGTTAGTCCCCCAAGACTTAAAACTGAGGATTAGTCCCACAAGACTTTAAAATGAGGAATTTTTTTTATTTATTTTTATTTCTAAATCAAGATTTTTGGCAAGAAGTAATTACAGAAAAGAATCAAGAGATGTTACAAAATGTTCATCATTGGCTTTGAACTGGTGGATGAGGTTCTTCCTTTTCTCAAGGTCCTGTGGGTTCCTGGCAGGAGTGGATTGGAAGTAATTTAGGATTAGATGCTCCTGTTGAGAAGAATGTTTTTGGAAGTTGTCTTTGATGGTGGGCAATGGATTAAGTGGGGGTTCTTCAATGGTTCCCACATTGTCATCATCACTGTCTGGATGGAAATGAACTGGAAATTTGTTAGATTGAATCAGTATGAAGAAGTATTGGGCTTACCATCAGAAGGACAAGGGATGGAATAGCTAGTGTTTGTAGCAGGATTGGCACTATTTTTTGAAAGGTGTAATTTTTTGACCAGTCTGGGGATCAGGATGGATGGTCTGGATCTTTTGGTGCTGGTGGAAGGTGGATCAGGTTGTGGAGGAGGAGAAGATGTTAGAGAGGACAATGGACCAGGTCTGAAGCAAGTCTTCTTCCTAGAGTGACAGGCATCACAGGAGGTTCTGTAGGGATGAGCTAGAGGTGTTATGGTACAGATGAGATTGTTTTCAATGCAGTATTGGGAAGGACCCATGTCAGTAGCAGATTTGGAAAGAAAGCTGAACATGGTGGTTGTGATGTAGGAGAATGTGGACATTCTCTATTGGAGGGAGGATGTGGTCTTCCAACATTGGTGGAGCCCTTTGTTGGTCTATTTGGCGTTGTTTTGATATGTCTTAAATTGCATTGTTTAATAATTGGGTGTTTTTCTGGAATTATTTGGCGAATATTGGGAATGCAGGGATGTGGCTATAACCATTGGATAGCCCGGGGGTTTCTCTATATTTTATGTCTCTATGAAATTTTTCATATTCTAAGTATTTAAGGGATTATTTCTCATTTTTCATTTTAAAAGATAGCTGTTTAATTTTGTTTTTCGTGTTTTACGGGCTAACCTTAAGTCTTAGGGTTAAGTGCTTAGTACCATTAGAATGGGCTATTTTTTCTCTACGTTTCATGTCCCAATGTTGTTATAGCTTAGTTATGTGTTTTAAAGGTTTTAGTAGTCGTAGCTTATTTTTCTAAGTATTTTGGGTATTTTTGGAGGTTTTTGGTGGTTTTCTGGCTTCAGGGTGGTCTGGCTGCCTCAGGCAGGCCTCCTAACTTCGGGTGGACTGCCCGCCTCAGCACTAGAAGGCTGGGAAGCATTTCTAGAGGGGTTTTATGCAATTTGGCGCTCAGAAACACCAAATTCGTTGGTGTGCATGGTCTCTTAGATAGTGGCCTGTGTGTATATAGTGAATAAGATAGTATGGGGCAACCTTAATCATCATACAACCATCCAGAGGTGATATCCTTGTTCCTCACTCAGTTTTTACTGTTTTTTGGCCACAATTGGCTGTGTTTGCCAGTGTATCTAGTATTTAAGTATGATTTAATAGTATTTATTAATGGTCCTACTACTTTTTAATAATTTATTTAGTGATTAAACCTCAGGGGAAGACTAATAAAATAGTTGTACTCAAATAAAACTCACAATACTTGGATTTAAATGCGTGCTAGTGGTGGAAAATAGATGAATATAATATAGTTATAGCTTATATAAAGATAATATCAATTCATAATGGCTTTATAATATATCTTTGAATAAAAATAATTGTTTTATAATGTTTGTTTGAATTGTAGTAAGTGAATGATGTCTAATAACCGTCAAAATCCTCCCTTACTTATACCAAAATCCACTGGAGTGCACAGACCTTCAATCCAGATGATGTCACTGCTATCCCCGGAAATTACAGCACTGTGAGGGCCCATCACCTCCCCATGGCTTCCACTTCAAGAAGATTCAACACCCAGACCTCCAGTAAGGACCCTCCATCACAATTAATGATAACACAGACCCATACCATAGATAGAAAATCCAGATAAAAGCGGATACCATAAAGAAACAAGTAAAATAACTCATCCAAAGAGGATATAATGAAACCCAAAGCATATAAAGGAAACAAATGAAATTTCCAAGCCCCCAATAACATCCCCAAGAATCCATATTAATCCAGCAATGACCTCCCAACCCATAAATCCGTGAATATCCATCCAAGGAAGCAGATTAAGTTGTCCAGACTGAGTGTATGCACCTGAAATAGATGTATATGCTTCTGTAGGCATTGTGAGTTCACTGGATACGTCCATATAACCTAAAATAAGCAGAAAAACAAAGGGTATAGGCTATTAAGAGGCTAAAACCCACTTATATACCTAAAGATACATAATATACTGCATATTTCACTGAATATGAGATTTATGTATACATATAAGCTTATGTATGTCAATAATTACTTAATATCACTTAAGATAAGTATATTATGACTCCATTAGCACCTTAATAAGTATTATTAGGCTATGGATAAGCTATTTAAACTAATATAATTTGTATAATAGAGTAATAATTATATATATATGTAATATAATCATATATATTATTGTTTTAAACTTATTTTTAAGATATAAGCTTAATGTACTTAAGATTATCTTATTTTAAGTATAAAAAATACTCAGTCCTAGGGATATCTAGGCTGACACTCCCTCACCCAAAAAAAAATAAAAAAAATGTTAAGACATTTTAATTAAAAGTAAGGAGTGAATAGAAAAAAAAATTTAAATTTTCTATAATACATATACTGAATAAACAGTATTATTTTGATTTAAATTTTTTCAAGAGATTTTTAAGATCAGAGATTTCATTTTCTGGAATCCACTGGTCATATTCACTTGATTTATTTTTAAATCTTAATAGATACTTAACTCCCTTTTCTTTAGTAAGGTGTCTCTTTTTAAGTATCTTTTTAATTTCTGCCTTTTCAACTATTTCTTCAGGTTGCTGTTAATGCCTTCCTGATCTTCTTGGAAATAGAGCAGTATCATTGGAATGGTATGGTTTTATAAGAGAAATAGGAAATACTGGATGTTTTCTATCATATGGTGCATATAGAATAACCTCAACAGCATTATTACCAACCATCTTTTTAACTACAAATGGTCCAATGAATGGATCCTTCAATTTAACATTACCATTTAAATTAAAATGTAGCGTTGAAATAAGGACTTCATCACCCTCTTTGAACATTTGTTCTTTATGGGCTTTATCCCATCTTTTCTTCTCATACTCAAACACCTTATTTATACAATCTTGAGCATGTTTTTTGCATAATTCTTGCATTTGAAGAAAAGATTTAGTACCTGGATAGATATCCAATCTAGGTTATTTATTAAGAGTTTTAGCAGGGGTATAAGGTACATCACCCAACCATAACTCAAATGGCTTTTTGCCAGTGACAGAATGTACTGTACTATTGTATGCAAATTATAAACCTGGGATAAGGGTAAACAATCATTTGTGAATTTGTCATTGTCTTTAAAGTTAAGACCAAAAGCACAATATCTTCTTATCATATCTTTTAAAGTTTGTATCATTCTTTCTGCTAGCCCATCAGTTTGTGGATGGTGTTCTGTAGAAAGTTTTAATTGACACCCTGAAACATCCATAAGTGATGTCCAGAACTCAGAAGTAAATTTAGGATCTCTGTCAGAAACTATTGCTTTGGGGAAACCTGCTATATTTAACATTTGTGTGCACCATAAAAAAGCTAAGTCCTTTGCAGAAACCTCTTTGTGGGTAGGAATAAATTTACACATCTTTGTAAATCTATCTAAAATTACCCAGCAGGAGTTATAACTCTTATGCCCTGCTATTGGCAAACCTGTTACAAAGTCCATGTTGATTATTTCCCATGGAGCTTTTGGTTGCTCAATTTGTTGTAATAAACCAGCTATCTTGCCTGTTAATCATTTAGATTTTTGACAAGAATCACAGGTGTCAACATATTTTTGAACATCCTCAGACATGTTAATCTACCAAGCTGTGTTTTTTACTCTGGTTAATGTTTTATGGTAGTCAAAATGACCTGCTAATATATCATCATGACATATACTTAACATTAACTCCTTCATTTAAGGGGAAATTACAATTACATTACTTAATTTTTTCCTGTAATATATAAAACCATCCTCAATGGAAAATTTTCCTTTTTCTAATGCCTCTTTATACTTATTTGGTAATGTTTTTATTAAAACATTCATTGATGCATTAGATGGATCATTTAATATTGTAGTGAGTTTACTCATATCAGGATCTGAAGCATACATATCAAGAATTGATTGCATGAATTCATCCTCAAGATCTACAATATAAATGCCATAAATGTTAATAATCTCTGATTCAGGAACATAAGCAGGATTATCATCATTATTAGGCAGAGGTACTCTAGATAACAAGTCTACATTAGAGTGTAAGGTTCCTGATCTATGTGTAATAGTCATCCGTCCTCTGTATTCTTGTACAGCTAATTGCCATCCAAACATGTGTCTATTAGGAGTTTTCATGTTTAAGAGTGACTTAACTGCACTACAGTCAGTTATTAACTCAAATTTTTGGTCTTCAAGGTAATAATATAGCTTCTCAAGAGCCCATACTACTGCCAAACATTCAAGTTGAGTTGCACCATATTTTAATTCACTACTTCTTAGAGTAAGTGAAATATAGCAAATTACTACTTCTGTCATTTTCCCTTCAATAAGTTGTTTTTGATGCAAATCAGCACCCAGACCAATAAAGCTTGCATCTGTATATAATAAAAAAGGTGATTGAAAATCTGGTAATCCCAAGATAGGAGCTTTCATTAAACATTCTTTAAACTTATCAAAAGCCTGTTGTCTTTCATTATTCCAAATGAAAGCTTCTGATTTCTTTATCAGTGTGGTCAATGGTGCAGCAATTAATTGGTAGTTTTTTATATATTGTCTATAATAATCACACATACCAAGAAAAGATTGTACATCCTTTACATTTTGAGAAATGCCAATATTCTTTATTGCAGCCACTTTATTTTGGTCTACACATATTTGTAAGCCAGATACAATATGACCAAGCACTTTTAAACATTCAAACCCAAATTTACATTTTTTCAATGCAAGGGTCATTTTTATTTCATCCCTTTTTTGAAATAACTTCTTTAAATGGATTAAGTGTTCATCATAAGTCTTAGAGAGCACTATGATGTCATCAATGTATACCATTAACCATCCCCCAATCATTTCATTATGGAATGTTATATCCATTAACTTCTGAAATACTGATGGAGCATTTTTTGGTCCAAATGGCATCCTGACATATTTATAAATTCCCATGTGTGTTGTTATCAACAAAAAGTTCTTTGAATTCTTTTCAACAGGAATTTGATGGTACCCTTTATTTCCATCTAAGCAAATTTTATACTTAGCACCTTTAAGGGTAGCATGTATAGAGGCAATCCTTGGAAAGGGATAAATATCATCTACTGTAAATGTATTCAATGCTCTATAATCACCGCACAGTCTTGCTTTATCTTGTTCATAAGAAATTAGCACTGGTGATATTACACAATATTTTGGTTTAGTTTCAACCTTTTCAAGAATTTTCAATTTTAATAACATCTTAATATTATCCTCTATGTCTTTCCTCTTCATTGGTGAAGCAGGGTATGGTTTCTTTTTAAGACTAGCAGGAATATTATCCATATCACAGGTTAAACTAATCTTCATTTCATGATCTTTTACAAGGCTATGCTCATTTGTACCAGGCGCAAAAGCCATTGGAAATGCTTTAATTAAGTCCAAAATATTATTTTTCTCAGCTTTACTTATCTGAGTGCCAAATGTTGCTTTTGAAATTTCTGTTTCCAGAAGTTCCATCTCATTGGATTCTCTTCCTTTGCACAGAATATTTGTTACTGTATCAATGTGTAAGACTGTGTTAAAAGAATTTATTTTAAATTTCCTTTTCCCATTCATGCCAATTGTAAAATTGTTATTAGCAGGGTCTAATTTCACACCAAACTTAGTCAGAATATCATTTCCAATGATAAAACAGTTACTACAGTTATTATTATCCATTACTACAAAATCACAAGTTACTCTTACATAACCATGTTGATGTTTAAAGAAAACAGCAGCTTTGTATCTACCAATGGGATGTAGTACTGATCCAAAACCTCTTCAATTTTTACTTTGAAGGGGTTCAAGCTTAGACTTATATTCACTATCAATTTTCTGTAATGTATTAGTAGAAACAACAGAACCAGCAGCTCCTGTGTCCAATACTATGTTAAAATTTTCACCAGAAATGATAGCTGGAACTGTCATAGGTGTCATTCTAAAGTTATCAGCTTGTATATCTTTAATGATTTCAGCATCCTCAAAATTCATTAAAGATTCAGTTGAGTCCATATTTAATATTGGATTGTCAAAGATGGACAAATCATCTTCCAACATACAGACTTCATTTTCATCACTATATGAGATATTACTGTCATAATCACTTGAATCTTTACTTTTCTCTATTTCAATTTCAGATTCATATTGATTTTCAACAATATTTATGTTCTTCACACATTTTTGAACTTTAACCCAAGGTTTATTACACTTATAACAAGTATTTGTCTCATACTTTTTTGGTACTACAGGTGCAGTAGGTTTTTTCTGCTTCTCCTGAAGTGTTTTTGAATTCTTATTTTTCACAGGTTCAACATTTTTTTTATAAGTGGAATACCTTGATTCATACTTATGGTTTAGAAATATTTCATTGCAAATATTAATAAAGTCAGAATATTCAGTTACATTAATTGTTCTAGCTACAACAATGTCTCTGACAGATATAGTTAATTTATATATTATCTTATCTTTCCATAAGTTAAAATCCATGTTTGGCTCAATGGCTTTTAATATTTTATTTTTATTCATTAAAAATACCATAGGTTTTTCAACATTCAACGGATTATACCTAGTTCTCTCATAAAGTCTCTGCTGAGTGAGTCTGAATTTAGAACCTCCAAATTGTTTTTCAATTAGTTGTTTCCATTCAGCCCAAGAGTAATCTTTACCCTCATTCAAAACAGCTTCAAACCATAATAAAGCAACATCCTTAAATAAAGAGATCAATTTTGATGTTATTTCTTCATCTGGTAACTTATATGAGAATTTTAAATTGTCAATTCTTTGAATAAAATGTTGCCAATCAGAGCTGGCTTCCAAATCATAAGCTGGGTACTGATCTATCTTAGGCCAGTTCTTCTGATTGGATTTTATTTTACTAATCTTAGGTAAATTCAACAACTCATTTACTCTTGATAAATGGTCTTGTATCTCCTCCTGTACGGATTTGTGACTTACATTTTCAGATTTGACACTGCCACCAGATGGTTTTAGTTGTGGTGGTATAGGGAAGGAATGAGATTCACTTTTGCCAATGAAAGGATTATTATTATAATGAGTATACTTATGATTATCCTGGTTCATTAGTAGATTGGCAGTTTTGATCTCAACTTTAGTTAATCTTTGTAGCAGCTCAGAGACACTTTGATTTGTCTGGGCAAAAGATAACTTAGCTCTTGATTCAGTTTTAAATAAATGTGTTTCATACAATTTTTCTAACTCATAGAATTTTTTCAAAAGTTCATTATATTTGCTACTCAATGAATCATATTTAAGAGTTAGAGACAAATGTTCATTCTCTAAATCTTTATTACGTGTTGCCAGTTGAGAAATATTTAATGTTAAGGATGAAATTGTATCACTTGTGAGCTTAACTGTCTGTTCCTCACAGTCAGTCATTCTATTCCGCAATTCTGAAACAATTCTATGGACAGTTGAATTATTGTTAAAATACTCCATGTCCTCCTTCTCAATTCCTTTGCTCTCTTGTGAACTTCTCATCTCACTAGTAAGTGGTGGCAACTGAGTATTAACTGTATTATAAATACTGCTGTAGTTATTGACAAAAGACAAGTCAGGTGTATCTACATTAAAACCTAATCTTCTTAAGTCCTCCTCTATTTTCTGCACAGATTTGACATCAATAATATTACCTACATTGTAATTATCAGTATTGTGTTCAATCTGAAAGGGTAATCTACTTACCATAGGATTTGTGTGAGCCATGATTTTTGGCGCCTTTGTTTTCCCTAGTAGGGGTAAACTGAGGAAGTCTGATGAGGAGGAGGATCCTTGTTGCAGTTGTGACTGGACCATTGTTGATGGGACCAATCCCACTTCCATTTGTCTACTAGTATTTTCCCCTGGGAGTGCTGTGACCCTCCTGGGGTAGGAGGTTTCTGACTTGGCTGGCCTCCCTTTAGCTCTTCCAATTATTGGTTCATCTTCTGAAATCCTACCTTGCAATTGTTCTGTAATTGCTCTACCTCCTTGAACATGAGGGACTTTGATTCCTCCAACTTTAATACCTGTTTTGCCAGATGGGATAGTTGATCCTGAAGAGGAGGAGAAGTATTTTTTATGGTTATCTTTTTTAAGAGGGTGTCTCTTTCCTCTATGCTCATTTTCTCTGCCTGGGGGTATGACTGACCCTCCATGGTTATGTCCTGGAGCAATGTTTTTATTAGCTTTAGACCTGGTATTATAAGCAGGCTTTTCACTTACATTTTCCTGGGGAGCACTCATATTGATAAAAATAAAAATATATCACGTCTACAGAAAGGAAAACCTATTGGAATTAGTAGATTAAAAGTATTAGCAATTTTATTACTAATAAAAAGCACTGGAGCTTACCCTGAATTTAAATCTTTATTTCTTTAAATAAAATGTAATAAAAAATTCAAAAAAATCTGTTAAAAATAAAATGATAAGTTTAACTAGACCTTTATAAGGGTGAATAAATATCTTACCAAGCTCTAACCAAATACCAATTTAATTGGATGTTATATTGGTGACCAAATACCAAGTGAAATTGGGTTTATATTGGGTACAGTTACTACTGTAAATACCTAATTTTTATTATAAAAAATTAGTAAAATTATTATAAGGGTTATTTTCTGCAATCACTGAGTTATGAAGACCCACTAATATGCAGCAGACCCAAATATTTGGTTAGTTTGAGCTATAATAAAGTAAAAATCACGTCCCAAGGCTTATACTAAATAGTAAGTAAAAAACTAAGGAAAGACCCCCGATTGTCAGTGTATCTAGTATTTAAGTATGATTTAATAGTATTTATTAATGGTCCTGGAAAAGGGGCTTTAAACAACAGGAACCAATTTACTGTAAAAGTTAAATCTCACTTATATTTTTCTAAAGGGAAAGGGGATTTTCTATCTGGTTTTTTTTAACTCCCTTGGTCAAGGCCTATAGCTAGTACTATAAGATTGTCTACACCATATTAAATGATCCAAAAAATGCTTTAATACAAGAATTAATTGAAAACCTCCCACCAAAGTACCAGAAGGCTTTGGAAAAAGGTAAATTTTCAATTGATGAAGGATATCTATATTATAGAAGAAAGTTGAGTAATGTTATTGTTATTCCTCCTTCTATGAAAGTGATAATCTTCAAAATTTGTAATGATGACATATTGGCTGGACATTTTGATCTTGAAAAAACAATGATCAGAATAAAAAACCCTGCTTGGTGGGTTAATATGTCTGAAGACACCAAACTATATGTTGAATCCTGTGATTCTTGCCAAAAATCAATAAGATAGACTGGTAAAAGTGCTGGATTAATGCAACATATTGAACCTCCTGATGCACCATGGCAGATAATAAACATGGACTTTGTTACAGGATTACCCATTGCTGGGAAAGACAGTTATAACTCTTGTTGGGTTATTGTGGATAGATTCAAAAAAATGTGTAAATTCATCCCCACCCACAAGGATGTTTCCACTAAAGAATTAGCCTTCCTATGGTGGTCTCATATGTTTAATACTGCAGGTTTTCCTAAGGCCATAATCTCTGACAGGGACCCTAAATTTACTTCTTAATTTTGGATGTCTCTGATGGATGTTTGTGGTTGTGATCTGAAACTTTCTACTGCCCATCACTCCCAAACTGATGGATTAGCTGAAAGAATGATTCAGAATTTAGAGGACATGATAAGAAGGTATTGTGCCTTTGGCCTTGAGTACAAAGACAATGACAGCTTTACTCATGATTGGGTTACCCTACTTCCTGGGTTGGAATTTGCTTATAATAGCACTGTTCATTCTGTTACTCAGAAAAAGCCTTTTGGGCTCTTTCTGGGATATGTTCCAAATACTCCTGCCCAAATTCTCAATAAAAAATACCTAAATTGGAGTTACATCCCTGTGTAAAATCTTTTCTTCAAAGGCAACAACTTTGTAGAAGTCATGCTAAAAAATGTATTTAAAAATCCTTTGAATATGAGAAGAAGAGATGGGACAAATCCCATAAAGAAAAAACTTTTAAAAAGGGTGATGAATTACTGATTTCTACAGTCTACTTCAATTTACAAGTTAATAACAAATTGAAAGACCCATTTGCAGGTCCATTTGTTGTCAGAAGAATGGTTTTTGATAATGCAGTTAAAGTTATTTTTTATTCTCCATATTACAGAAAACATCCTGTTTTTCCAATATCTCTTTTGAAACCTTACACATCCAATAGTGGTTTATTTTCCAAAAGGAGGGGAAGACCAAAAAAGACCCCTAAGGAAATCACTGAGACAGCAGGAATTGATAAGATTCTAAATGACAGAATAGTTACTGCTGAAAAGTTACTGAATACTTATTGAGATTCAAGAATAAATCTTCAGAATATGATTCTTGGATACCTGGGAAAGAGATATCTAATCTTCCTACTCTGCTAAAGAAATATAAAAAGGAAAAATCATAGCATTATTTTTATTTTTTTTTAGAGTGAGGGAGTGTCAGCCAGGCTGCTAGACTTACCCAGTAAAATAGTTAATTATTTTCTGGGATAAATCCATGCCTTATTATTTTTATTTTTATTAATTATAATATATTTAAATTAAATTTACTTGTAATAAATTAACTATTTACAAAAAAGGTAAAGTTAGTAAATAACTAAAATTAATATTAAATGTCCCTTATATTTTTATTTCCTAACAACGTGCTCAATGACAGGTTAAGAGAAATAAAAATTAATATTAAAATGAAAATTTAAAATTGAAATAAAATTTAATATTAAAATTAAAATAAATATATACAAAAAATTCAAATTAATTATTTAAAAATGACATTTACAGTAATTTTTAAATAAACTAATTTATTTCTGTCATATACAGTAAATACACTTTTCTAACACTTTCCTTTTGGAAAAACCTAATTATTTGAAATTTTTTTTCTTGAATATTCCTTTTTTTTCTCTCATACTCCTGTATTTAGGATTTTAACTCCATTCTTTGTCTTTCTTTTGCCTATATAAGGCCTCCCTTTTCTGGTTGTTTTGGAGCATCCTTTACTTATTATTTTATTAGACCCATTTATTACAATCATATATTTATTGCTACTTATTGTTTTTAGTATTTACTTACAGTAATTCTAAATCATTAATTATAATAATTATAAAAATTTTACCTCTTTTAACTGAGTAAAGCAAATAAAAGATAAAATATACGTACTTTAACTTTGAAACCCCAAAAGCCACCTATCACCGCCGTTGGACCTGCTTTAAAAATATTCTAGACCAAAAGAACCCTTCAAAATCTTCCCAATGGTATTTCTAAAGCTTATTTTGATGATGAATATTATAGCAGACTCAGTTTAATAGAAAAATCATGTGTAGATAATAAAAGTGATATTAATTTGAAGGAGTTAGCTGAAGATTTTGAGTATTACTGTTCTGGTAGTGAGATTATGTTAAATCCTAAGAAAATAGAATATCTGAAAAGATTATTTTTCTATTTTAGTGATATATTAATAATTTTTACTGCATTTAAAATATGCTATTTAAAATTTTGTTTTTTATTTTTTGAAAAAGATGGATATATAGTATGTAAAAGGGCTAGAGACATTAGTTTGAAGAAATAAAAATATGGATATCACCAATATACAATTTCTTTTACTAACTCAATTATCCCTTATTAGGATCCAATCATTTCTCATTCTCTTTTACAATCATTTTCTCCCCATCTCTTGATTTTATTTATATCTATATTCCACTGTATAATCTATGGCTGGTTAAAATTGCTCTCCATTATTTTGTTAAAGTTTTTTGTGTTTTTCAATTAAATTTTTTCAGTCTTCTCCAGTTCTCTTCCACTGCCTCTATTATTTTCTACAGCCTCAACTATCTTCACCAGCCCTAAAAACTAGATTTTTATTTCACAACCATCATCATCACTCCTTTCACTGTCACTAGTAATTCACTATTTTTCTTCCAAATTGTAAAAAATTTTATCAGTGTAATTTGAACAAGCAGTTGAATTGTTTTTGTCCCCATGAAATTTTTAAACCCACTACAGCAACAATAGTACATCTACATAAATCTGTTTACCATAATATTCCACTGAAAATGGAATGTTCCTACTTAAAAAATTAAAATTGATTATAAGAGCATTACATAGGTGTAAACCATAATAGATTTTTTTTCTCAAATTTTCTGAAAAATTCAAAATCTACCTGGTGTTGGTTTCATAAGATTTTACTGATGTAATTTTAAATTTTGTTAACTATTCAAAATAAATGATACATTTAATTTTTAAATAAAAAAACCTGATTATGTGAGCCAAAATCAATTTTTTGTAATAGTAAAATCTAATGATAAGAAAACATAGCTCAAAATTTTGTAAAAAACTTTACTGGAGCTTTATTCAGAGTATTTAGCTAAGTATGAATTTTCAAGAGCTATGTTATTAATATTTGATTTATAAGAAAAACAAATATATGTAAAATTAAGTTATTTCCTAGTCTAAATCTGAAATATAATTTAACTTCAAAAAAACATTAAACATAGTTTAAAACATAGCCTGATGGGTAAACATAAATGATTTACAAAAAAAAAGAACTATGTAATACCAAAAATATTTGAAGCTCAGAAGAATTATTGCTGAGAGAAAGGTGAAAAAAATAATTCTTTTTTCCTGGTCTGAGTGTGGAAATAAAGAGGAGAATTATCTAAGCACTAAGGGGAGTGATATGAAAAAAAGGTTTAGATCAAATAAAAAGGGTATAATAGGAGCATCTATGAAGAAGAGGAAGAATATTTCTTATTTCAAAGCCATTAGTTTTTATATGAAATAGTGCATCAATTTCCATATCAAACTCATTTCTGCTTTTGATATTTAATTTTTTGAAATTCTTTTTCTAAGCTTCTGATGTTTCCTTAATCTGTTTGTGGTAAAAATGCTTTTGCTTTCAAAACTTATATATTTGATATATTATAAGTGAAAAAAGGAAAAATAAATCATAAGAAATAATATTCCTAACATGAATTTTGAGTTTCATTTTAATAATTATAAAGACTAATCTATATCTATATATAAAGTGAAATCACTTTTCAGTTTTATTATTGATCCTACAAAACAAAAAAAAACTTCTGATGTAGGAGATATAGTGATATAGAAAAATATATACTATTTTTTGACTGAGGAAACATACAAAATTTCAAACTTTTAAGATTAACTGAAGGCACATTGTCTTGATTAGAATAATAAAATTAATCTTGATCAAAATTATAAAATAGCTCTTGTATTATGCTTGCTAGTTTGCACTTTGAAAACAATTTAAATATTATTTAATACCAAATAAACTTTAGAAAATATGTGGACATTGTCATTTTAATGGCTCAGATATGGTAAAATAAGTACACAAGAATCTCTACCCTAATAAACATAATCCATTTGTTGAATCAAATAACAATAACAGTGCAAAATACATTATGACAGGTTATAATATTTGACTTTTTTTATAATAAATCATAACATGGCACTTTTTCCTGTTGGTGGTTTTTTGATAAAAATAATTTGTGTTTTTCTTGAAGAAAGTGCAGAATATTATTTGAACTTGTCTGAAATTTGATGATATCTGTTTTTTAGAGTTTCAAAGTTTTTTTCATTCCAAAATCTCCATCCATTAAAAATAGCTTGGTTGTAGAGATTTCACATAAATTATCAGATATTTCTAACAAATTATACACCTAGAGCAAGATATCAAATATAGAATCAAGAAATTACTCCACAGATTACTACAGGAAACCTGAAAAACTACTTGTCTACTAGTATTCTTTTTTTTCCCCTGTGTATATTTTTCAGCATACTCTCCTGATTATAACCCCATTGAGAAAACTTTCTGAGTGTTGAAAAAAAATTAAAGAAGTTTAGGTGTTTGATAAATGGGACTGAAGACCATATTATTCTACAATGTCTGGTCTAAATTATATTTACCCCTGATTTTATGAGAAATCTCTTTAAATCATGTAGTTACTCTTGTTAAGTAAAAAAATAATCTGCAAATATTCACAATAGTTTTTTATGTGGTAGAGAGAGAGAGCTCTATAATACTATGCTATAGACACAATCATCCAAGATGGGTTGGCTCTTGTTAGGATTTGGTTGAGAGGTGAGGAGGATTGCTATGGGAGCTATGCATTGTGAGAGGTGGAAGGGGGTTTATTGCATATAGGGGTTTTATGGGGCAAGTGCTGTGGAGTGCTTCTCATTGGACAACTTATCTAGTAATCTAATTACTCTCTAGTCTCAATGCTGTATCTAGTATAGTCAGTCCCATCTCAGGCTAGTGTTAGTGCTAGTAGTCGTCTGACTTCTTAGGTCTTAAAATTTTGTCCAATCTTAATTGGCACACTACTGAAGAACAATGAACCCCTCTGGTCAACCTGAGGCAATGATCCTTGCTGAAATGCAAGAGAAAATGGCACACTTGCAAGAAAAAAATGCAAGAATCATGGAGCATCTAGTGGAGGAGCAGCCCTCATATTTCAGCACCACAGAATCTGAGGCACAGAACTGCCTATGATACCAGCACCAATTGTCAAAGGCCCAAAGATTGTGGTCCCAGAAATATTTGATGGAAAGTGAGGCCCCTGGGTAGATCAGTATGCACAACAGGTATACCTTTATTTCCTGCTCAACAGTCATCAGTTTCCAGATGAGCAATCAAAAATTGGGTTTGAAATCTTGTACCTCACAGATGAGTTGGTGCTCTGGGAAAAGCAATATACAAAGGAAGTTCTTGGAAATGGTGAATTGTCAAAAGATTTCCATCAGTTCATGGTGGCATTTGAATTAGCATTTGGTGACCCTAATGTGGCCACAACCTCAGAGCATGCTCTCAACCAGTTATGACAGAAACACTCTGTTTCCAAGTATTTGTCAGAATTATGGGGCCACATAAGCTATGTTACAACATGGGGAGAAGGAGCACTCAGGTTTCACTTTAGAAATGAGCTCTTGAAAAAAAAAGGAAAACCTTAATTAGTGACCCCTGTCCAACCTCCCTAGAAGTGCTCATGGAACTGGCCATCCAAATTTATAACAAATTTACACATAAGCAAATGGATGCTTGGAGTGGTGTTTTTCAGTGGCACAACTATGCCTCATCAAGCAGGGCCAGTTTCATGGATACAAATGCCAAGGACATTGATTCAGTCAATGAAGGCCATACTAGTGAGAAGAGGAGGCTATCTGATGATGAATTCAAGAGGCATATTAGCAGAGGGCTGTGTCTCCAATGTGGGAGTGATGGTCATCTAGCAAGGGAGTGTAGGGGCAAAATCAGGTTTACTGAGGTGGAAGATAGAACAGGTAAGGCAAAGGTAAAAGAAAGCAGTCAGGAGTGAAGGTTGTTCCCACCTTGAGTGGATTAGAGGGAAAGAATAAGGGGAATTTTGTAGAAGAATTATCAGCATTTAAGACAATTGAAGTAAATGATAATTGTATTATATTGAACTTTCCTTTAATGACCCTTGATGCCACAACAAATGTACTAGCCCTACTGGACTTTGGGGCCACAGACTGTTTTATTTCTAACAAGTCTTTACAGAGAAATAAAAAGAAAAAAGAAAAATTGGACCACCCTGGGCATCTAATTATGTTTGACAGATCTCCAAGTGGAGGAGGAGAGTTAAAAGAGAAGGTTTTGTGCAGATTCTGGTGTGATGGAAGGGAGTCTCAATGCAAGGCATATTCAACAAACCTGAAGAACCAGTACAACATGGTACTGGGTATGACATGGCTAGACCAATACATCCCATTCATTGACTGGAAAGAAAAGAAGGTTCATATGAAAAGTAAAGTAAACACTGGGGCTAAAGTATCACCCCCCTGGCCCCTAAAGGGGTCAGGGGCCCCTTCCCACAAGTCTTCTGATTTTCTGTTATCATCAGTTTACTTGCCTCCAGAACTGATTATTTCTCTTGATTCTAAGCAGTAGGCTGGGGATGAGAACCAGTGGGGAGCACCAGAGAGGACCAAAGAAGAGATGAAATGTGCCAAAAAGGAGAAGAAGGCAGAAGATGGAAAGGTGGATGGTGCAGGGAAAGCATTTTCCCCCTGGCTCCTTCATGGGTCAGGGGCCCCTCACCGAAATTATCCTGGTGTTTTATTATCATCAGTAGACTTTACCCAAGAGCTGACACTTTCTCTTGATGCTATGTTTTAGGACTTGGAGGGGGCACTGAAGGAAGAGAAAAACTTGAATTCAATGCAACAGTGTGGAACATATCCTCCAAGATTTCAGCTAAGGTCAACTCCTGAAAGCCACCAAAAAGCTTCAAGGAAATGATACCTGAAGACTATTGGGAGTTCTTACCACTTTTTGAAGATGGAGGAGTCATAACCCTTCCACCTCCTTGAACATACAACTTTGTCATTCATCTGATTCCAGGTGCAACTCCTCAATTTAGCCACATAATCCCATTTTCAATCTTGGAGTCAACAGCTATAAAAGAGATGATTGATGAAAATTTGATGAATGTTTTCAAGAGAGAGTCAAAATTTTCTTGGGAAGCCCCTGTTATCTTTTCAGGAAAAGAGGATGGCTCACTAAGACCTTGAATGTATTTCAGAAGGTTAAATGCACTGACATTAAATAACAGATATCCCCTTCCTTTGACTAGTGAGCTAATTAACAGTCTCTAAGGTTCAGAGATCTTCACATCTCTAGATCTTAGGGCAGGTTACCACAAAATATATGTAAAAGAAGATGATGAACACAAATTGGCATTCTGAAATAAATTTGGTCATCATGAATGGTTGGTAATGCCATTTAGTCCATGTAATGCGCCTTCCGCTTTCCAAAAATTTACCAACAACATCTTTAGAGACAGAATAGGAATAAAAGTAGCAGTATACCTGAAAAAAATCCTGATTTAATCAAGATCAATGGAGGAACACCAGATACTTGTAAAGGACTGTTTTCAGTGCTTTTGGGAAGCACAGGTATGGTTAAAACAAGAGAAATTTATCTCCTCAGTGAGTGAAATCCCCTAGCTGGTTATGATAATTTCAAAGTATAGGGTGAAAATGGACCAGGAGAAAGTAAAAGAAGTAACAGAATGGCCAAAGCCTGAATCAGTAAAGGAGCTCTAGTCATTCCTAGGCTTTGCAAATTTTTACTGCTGTTTTATTAAAAATTACTCCCACATTTGCCAACCATTGCACAACCTCACAAAGAAGGAAGCCAAATTTTTCTGGACAAGTGGCCAACAAGATACATTTGACTACCTGAAAAGAATATTTTTTACATCCCCTATTCTTGCAATCCCTGACTTATTAATGCCTTTTGTTCTAGAATTTGACTTCTCAGATTTTTCACTAGGTGCAGTATTAAACTAATACAATGCTGAAAATGTCTTACAACCAGTAGCATATTTTTCAAACATTTCTAGGTGCCAAAAAAACTATGAAATATATGATAAGGGGTTATTAGTTTTAGTAGAATAAGTATGCATCTGGCTCCACTATTTATAAGGAGGGCCTCACTGGTTACAAGTTATTATTAACACAGATCATAAAAACTTGGAAACTTTTCTGAACCCTAAAAAGTTGACTTTCCTGCAGGTGCACAGGGCAGAATTGATAAGCAGCATTAATTTTGATTTTAAATTTTGACCAGTAAAGAAAAGTGTAAAACCTGATGTGTTATCACAACATCCTGACTTGCACCCAGAACCAGGCCAGATACATACTGTTGGCATGATATTATTGAAGGGGGACATTGAAGAGGGGGGTAAACCTAGACGAGCTGGAATTGTCAAATGAGGATTTGTTGTAATGGGTAAGGAGGGGGCTGTAAAAGGATGAATAAGTGCAGGAGTGTTTTAAGGCACTTTTATAAAAGGAGGTATTGGTAACAAAAAGATTGGAGGTGTATCACCTGGAAAGGGGAGTGCTGTATTAGAATGGGAGGATAGTGGTGCCAAATGATGAGGAGCTCAGGAGGCAGGTGGTCAAATCAAGGCATGAATCTGAAATGTCAGGAAATTCAGGACTGCTGAAGAATATGAAGCTTGTGAATCATAAATTTTACTAGAAGTTCATGAAGGCATATTTTCAGCACTATGTAGCAGCATGTGACTCTTTCCAGAGGAAAAAGTTTAGTTCAACAACAACACCATTGACCCCACTAAAAATTTCCAAGCAGACATGGAAGGAGCTCTCCTATAATCTTAAACTGAAATTACCTAAGTCACAAGGAAAGAATGCTATTCTCACAGTAGTTGACCACTGCACCAAGATAGCACACTATGCCCCCACCACTACTGTCAGGCTAAGGTCAAGTACAAGGACGTGAACTAGCTTGAATAGTCAGTTGTCTAGAAGATTTTAATGGTCCTATATGAATACTGTAGATTTAATCCACTAAGTTGTAAGATATAATCAAATATAAAGGTCTCAGTAATATAATTCTCACTATTCTTATATATGGCTTACAATCTTTATAGTTGGTAGAAAAATAGATTATATAAATTCAGATACTATTCAAAAGTCTTATAAAAGTACTAATTGATATGTATTGTAATTGATTTGGTTATATTGGTTAAATTGTAATGATAAAGAATGAAGAAATACAACCCAAAAACCTCCTCTTTTTATACACATTGAGTTCCCCAATGATTCCCTTGATGTACCACCCAATACACAGTTAATGACGCCTCTAAACAACTAATAGACATGCCCATCAACATTCCCAGTAACCCATGACATAATTAGAAGAGTAACAACCACCAAAATCCTGTAATAATAAGGGAAATCCATCAAAATTAAAGAAAAAGACAAAAAGAGAGTATATGCGTATAAAACAATAATATTAAAGACTAAAGGAGACTTTTTAAGGTTAATAATAGCTTAATAATAAGGGGGATTGACTGTAGAAATAATGGGGCTAATCCTGACATTATACTACGTGAAATTCCCATTCAAAAATAACCAAAATTGACTGAGAAACCACCCAAAAACTTAAAAAAGAGCGTGAGATGTGGGGTAACTACATGCAGTTCTTGGCAGGCGCTTTCACGGGTAAATCCTTGACTAAAATTAGGCAAATTTAAGCGTGGTGATGAAATAAAGTGCCAAGAGTGAGGTTATTAATGAAATTAGTGCATATAAACAAGGTCAATGCATTATTAATTAAGCTAGGACACTAAATAAGCGCCTGTTGCCTATTTTAGTGTGTTTCCCCACAGTGGGCGTAGAATGTGGGGTAATTATAGTGTGAAAAAGCTAACTTTGCTAAAAATGAAGCTATTCACACGGGAAAAAAGCAGGCAGTATGTGGCCAGTACACAGAAGCCATTTCTGGCATAAAAAACACCAAATTTGAAAAGTGTTATTTTTATGCATTTAAATAGCCAAATCAATAGTTCTAAATGAGCCCAATTGATCTGTCAAAGCGCAATTATGATATTCTCAATTTTATAGCGCATATAGTCAACTTTTAAGTGAAATAAAGCGCATTTCTTGTTTTTTGCATAAAACAATGAATATAACAGCTTTAAGTGTACTTAAAAATTATGTAGCCTTATACTTAAGGTTCTTAATATCACCCTAACATATTCCAACTTAATATTAAGTACATAAGACCTATAAAAGGTGGATATATGCGTGTATATAAGGTGTTATAATGGCATTTTTTGTGTATTATCATAATTTTACTTATGTATACTATTTGTGTACTCTTATTTATTGTTCCCATGTATAGTTCATGTGTTTAACATAACTTATAAGCACTTTTTACTCAGTCCTGGATATATACAGGCTGACAACTACCAAGGTTACATCAGAGGGAATTGCAGATTTAATGGAGGTGCATGTCTGGAAATTAAATGGATTTCCTGAAAGTATAGTATCAGATAGGGGAAGTAATTTTAACTCTAAGCTGTTAAAAGCAATGTATGAGAAACTGAAAATTAAGCTCATCTTGTCAACATCATGGCATCCACAGACTGATGGGCAATCTGAGATGGTGAAGAAGGAAATTGAAAAATATTTTCCCCACTTCATTAACTATCAGCAAGATTATTAGGTGCAGCTTTTACCACTGGCTGAATTCTCATACAATAACCAGATAAATGCTCCAATAGGCATATCACCTTTTTATGCAAACTATGGATATCACCCAGCATTCTCAATTGGTACCCCGTCCATGTTACAAGTTTCAGAAGCAGAAGAGCGTATTCAAAGAATATTGAGTATTAATCAAGAACTAGAATCAGCTCTCAAATTATCTTAGCAGTCAATAAAGCATCATCATGATCAAGGAAAGACCCAAAATTGTGTGCTACAGGTAGGTGAAAAGGTTTGGCTAAGTTCATGTTTACTTTCCACATTATGCCCCAGTGCTAAGTTAGATCACAAGAAAGTGGGGCCATTCAAATTCAAATGCAAGGTATTTGACTCAGCTTATGAACTGAAGCTACCAATCTCAATGAGGCAAGTACATCCAGTTTTCAAAAGTTTAATGCTCAATAAGCATATAGAATATACAATTTCAGGATTTCCAGAAGAGCCACCAGCACCAGTCCAGGTGGAAAATGAAGAGGAGTTTGAGGTAAAAAAGGTTTTTTCTAAGAGGGTGTACAAGGGAAAGGTTTATTACTTGGTTCATTGAAAGGAATATGGGGTTGGAGATAGGTCTTGGGAACCTGTGGAAAATTTGGTGAATACTAAGGAACAGTTGAAGGAGTTTGAGAAGGAGCACAGGGGGAAGGAAGGGTAAAAGAGGGGGTAATGTTAAGTTTTGGTTGAGAGGTGAGGAGGAGGAGAACTATGGGAAATATTCATTGTGAGAGGCGGTCTAGAAAATCCTATAGTACTAGCTATAGGCCTTGACCAAAGGAGTTGGAGTAAAACTGGAGAGAAAAACTCCTGTTCCCTTTGAGAAATACCAGGTGAGATTTATTTGCTACAGCAAATTAGAGACTGTTACTATACCCCTTCCAACACACTTCTTGACTGCTTAACAAGTCAAGACAGTAGCCAATAGCAGACCACTGAAAATAAAAGAACCTGAAAACCTGAAATGCAGAAAGATCCACACCAGAAAACCAAAACACTGTGCACTTGTTGCACAGAAAACAGAAATAATACTTGATGCAGGTTGCAAAGCTACACCAGAGAAACCAGTTGCCAAAGTTGAGTTAAATGAAGAACTATCCTTGCAACAAACACAGCCAATTGTGGCCAAAAAACAGTGAAAACTGAGTGAGAAACAGTGATATAATTACCAGATGGATGTATGATAATTAAAGCTGCCCCAAACTGTCTTATAAAGTATGTGCACAGACCACCATCTAAAAAATCCATGCACAGCAACAAATTTGGTGCTTTTGGCAGCAAAATTGAATAAAAACCCTCTAGGAGTGCTCCCCAGCCTTCTAAAACTGAGGCAGGAAGCCCACCTAGAAGCTACCAGACCTCCCTGAAGCCAGAGAACTACCAAAAACCTCCAATAAAGCCTAAAATACATAGAAAAATACACCACAACTACTAAAACCCTTAAAACACAAAATTAAGCTATGACAACATTGTTACATAAAATATAGAGCCAAATTAACTCTACTTAATGGTACTAAGCACTTAAACCTAAGACTTAAAGTTATCCCATAAAACACGAAAAACAAAATTAAACAGCTATCTTTTAGAAATGAAAAATGAGCAAATGACCCCTTAAAACTTAGAATATGAAAAATGTTATCAAGACATAAAATATAGAGAAGAACCCGGGATATCCAATGGTAGTACTCACATACCCATAGTCCCAATATTCACTGAATAAATCCAGAAAAACACCAAATTATTCAACCAATGTCAATTAAGACATACCAAAACAGCGCCAAACAGACCAACAAAGGCCTCTGCCAATGTTGGAAGACCACAGAAGAAGAGGGGATATTGCATAAGGGGGTTATATGGGGAAAGAGCTATGGAGTGCTCCTCATTGGAAAACTTATCTAGTAATTGAATTACTCCCTAGTCTCACTGCTGTATCCAGAATAGTCAGTCCTGTCTTCCCTCACTGTTGATAGTCTCAACATAGTCAGTGTTAGTTAGTCTCACTGCTGTACTCTGAATAGTCAGTCCTGTCTCAGGCTAGCATTAGTTCTAGTAGTAGTCTGCCTTCTTAGGTCTTGGCAGTTCTCCTTTCTAAACTGATTTAAAAAGAAGTACCTTCCACTCTAATATATAAAGACAGTGAAAGCCAGTATCTAAGTGTTGTTAAAGAAGAGATATTATAAAGAAAATTATATAAGAATCTAAATAAGAAATTAATATAGCTTAATATAAGTAATCTTTCTGATGGCTAGATCTATTCTCAGTCTCTCCCACTTTGAAGCACTCACTCTAATACTATCCTTACTGTAGTAATAAAACAACTCTACAGCACTACTTCTGGCTATGTACACCCATTATGCACACAAAATGAAATATAAAAAAAGTATTCTTCTTAACTTCATATCTTACTACAATTTTACTATTAGTATCTAAATCTATCAATCTCCTCTTTATTATTCTCTATTCTCTTTATATATTCTATCTCAGAGCTTGTTCTCTTTTATATACCTTATATGATTAGCACCCTTCCCCTACTGGTGCTCCTGCACAAGTTCAGTGCTAGTCTTAGTATATCAAATGGTAAACTAATTGTCTAAGTAATCTAGGTAAAATGTAAGAATAAGTCAATTCTAATAGTTCCTGAATTTTTCTATACAAGATTTTCTATTAGAACTCCACACAACACCCATCTTTACATACCCTACACTTCCTGAGATCCCCAACTACATAATAAGCACTGTACTGCCTTATGTACTTACTATGAAAATATGCACTTTCTGTGCAAGTATTCACTAATTATGAGACCCTCAGTGCTTAGTAAGAGCCATTCTTTAGAGTCTTAAATTTTTTTCCTATCTTTGAGCACTGCATATTAACTCATTTGTTAATCCACTTATTTTCCTAGCGCTGTGTTTGACCATCCTTACAAATTTCTAACAGTGACAGTGTGGAAGTCTGAGGTTTATTATGGAACTAAGTTTATTAAAAGAGGATTTCTGGAGTTAATTTTTGAGATTGGAAAAGCCAATCTAATTTTATAATGGTTTATATTTAAGAAAATGAGTATATAAAAGGGTTTAAAAGTGTAATTTTATGAGTCAAGATTAAACAAATAATTAATGGTCAGAAAATGAAAGTATAAGTCTGAAATAGCATTGAAATTAAATTCAGGAGTCACAAAAACCTTTGGAAATTTTTACGGAGTTCTTACTAAATTTCTACTATTTTTAATAATTTTATGAAGTATTTTTAATTATTTTTTAATTTACATAATTTACATAACTTTGATAATTCTTTACTAGGTGAGAGGGGCTGCGCAGAATACGAAAATTAGAATTTATTATAAAAAAGAAGTAGATCTATCATATATAATTTTTCTGGATCTTCTAGTTGTACTTCAAGGTTTTAATTGAGTCTGGAAGTCTGCACAAGCTCTGTACAAACTCATGCAATCTCCAGACAAGCTCTGGGATGCTCCAGCTGGGGGAAAATAGGGCGCATGACATACTATGCATATAAAGCCGTTAGACTTGAAATTATAAAGGGGGGAAAACACATCAGAAAACCTGATCATTAACAATAACATCTCATATTAACAAACACATTATTATTTACATAAAAAGTTATACAATTGTAATACCCTTATAAATATAACACTTTTACATAACATTTTATAGAACTCATTCATCATCACATATAATAAACTATAGGGTGACATTTTAAAGGTCTCATCATCAGTAATCTGAATTTAACCACTAAATCTTAAAAAAATAAAAGCTTCATAAAACCATAAAGATTCAATCATTTAAATTACTTTTCTAAATACAGCTTCACTGTTGTGTTTCTTACCCTCATTATTAAGAACACTGATTCTACATCTCAACACAATTAATAGAAAAAAATTTATTGTTCATTTCATAACAAGTAGAGTTTATAGCTTATTTAATTGAGAACTCTTATTTTACTTAAAGGGACAGGGTTTTCTACAGTTTATCCAACTCTCTTGGATTCTGCTTACATAAAGGTAACCCTAAGAGTCTTTCTACCAAAGATGCCCGTGGAATAAGTCTTTGTGCTTTTGCACCTATCTTATTGTGAAGCCTATAGCATCACTCAATTCTGCTTCCTAAAACTATACTATTCCTTCAGCACTAGCCCTTATTTCCTCAAGTACATACTGTGCTCTTGTAATTTAGTCTAGTATGAAATTTCATCTATCTTCTACTTGCTGCGGCACATATATCCATATCACACTAAAAAAACTGCGCATGAAGAGTCTAATTTTTATGCACTTTTTAATGGTTGTATGATAAATAGAGTTGCCTCTAACTGTCTTATGCAGTATCTACACACAGGCCCATATTAAACTCTAAACTACACCATCAAAATTGACTATACTGCCCCCAAAAGTGCATAAAAACCCTCTAGTTGCACTCCCCAGCCTAATACGGTCAAGTCAGGTGACCTCCCTGAACCAAAATACAACCAGAAAACCTCCTAAAACCCATGAAAACAACAGAAAACACCTTAAACCTAAAAATATGCCAAAAAATAATCAAGACTTAAAATGTAGAGAAAAATTAACTCTATAAAAAGGTACTAAGAACTTAACCCTAGCATTTATGGTTAGCCCAAAAAACACAAAAAACATAATTAAAAAGTTATACTGAAAACTGAAATATGCCCAAATAAGCCCTTAAAACCCAGAATATGAAAAATATCATCAGGAAATGATGAAATACAAAGAAAAAACAGGGCTATCCAATGATAATAGCCACATCCTCATAGAGCCAATATTCAGCCCATGAATCCAAAAAACAACATAAACCACCCAGTTTGAGTATACCTGACTCTCCCAAATTTCAGCCCAACTACCAAAACAACCCCAAATCACATGCGCAAAGGCACTATTCATGTTGATATGCCACACTGTCAAAGTGGTGGAGGAGAGCAATTGGCTGGGGTGGTGGGTGGAGAAGAAGAAGTGATTGATGGAAAATTGATGAGATAGGAAGTCATTTCTGAAAAAAAAAAACATTAGAAATTGAGCTGAGTGAAAAAAAAACCTTGAATAAGCTTTTCAAGAAAATGAGAAGGTTATTACAAAACTGAGAGCACTCACTGCAAAATTGGCCCGCGGCTGTTCAAAACTTTATGCGGCTCAACTTTTGATCCTGTCAAAATAATTTTGCCAATTTTGTGTTTTAGTCTCAATGCTTTCGGATCTAGCTGTAAATGCCCGCTTGTCTTCTTCCATTTTGTCTCGAATCATTTTGGATGTACAGCTAGATTGAAAATGATTGGTGCAGTTTTCCACAGTTCTGCCTAACTTACCCAGCATTTTCCCTCATTATTTCATCCCGCTAGCCTGTTGCCCACCAAAAATGCTGGGTATATTGAGCAAAATTTTGAAAAGCTGCACCAACCTTTTTCAATTTAGCTGTACTTAGCTAATAGTTTCCTTCCTTCGTGCCCTAAGTAGAATGAGATCGTATGAAATATATATATACATATATATAAACTTCAAACTCTCTTTCCAATGGTGCTAGTCTTATTTTGCTATAATCACTAGTTTTGAAGTTCAAATTTCCTAACTTTCTACGAATTTTAATGCCATCAAAATATTACTCATTATTTCATAATTTTAATGTAATAATGTGAATGTAAAGCCCCGAATCGATCACGTTGAAAAATTTTATGTTATTTGAATGATAATGATGAGTTTATTCAACCATTTGAAGAATCATGAGGACTACTTATGCCGGGGACCTTATCTTAAACTGCGGAAATTTATTTACTTGATGAGTTTTTTGAGAGTGAAACAACTCACCAAACTATTGCCAAGACAAGGAGGAATAGGAGAAACCAGCTAAGACTAAGATATATAGTTCGACACAAGACCCAATAAGTTCGAGTACCTGGTCTCTACTACTGCAACATCATCCTTCTAATAATACATCCGAAATATTATGGCTGCTTCATTCGGGAGTGGGGAAGGAGTAGTTAAAGTATTTTATATGCTTAGCCATGCAAGAGCGGATTTTGTAGCAAACCAAAAGCAGGGATTCATATTGACACTCGCGAATTCATATACCCAAGTAGATACTTATCAGTACTTGGAAAACTGTGAGGAATCTAAACGAATATCCTACCCATTTTCCCCCGTGGCCTCAATAGAGATGATTGTAATGTAACACGTTACACAACTCGCTTAAGAAAAGTGTCCGCATTATTTTGATGTGTTGATTGCCGGAAAGAAGACAAAAGTGAAAAGTTATATAAGTTCGATTTTGTTTTGTTGCACATGACCAAGATGGTATCACTTCGAGTGGATGCCGTTGGAGACGTTTATTGGCTCTTCTGTTCAATTATCATCATTCAAGTTTCTATTCTGTCACTTGCCTTAGAAGTAGCTTTGCCCTCTAAAGCTCTCGACTTCTCTATCAACATTGAAAAGGTGAAAGTTTCACAAGATACTTCTGCTGTTAGGAAAGCTTCCATCGAACAACCGTCAAATTTTGCGCCTCCAAAACTTTTAAAGAAGCAAAGGGATCCAGCAAAGAGCTCAAAAATTCCTGAATTTTCTGATCCTGTTACCCCACAAATAAAAAAACCGACAATTTTTTCAAGAATCCGGGAAAGTTTACGGAATCTTTGGAAAAAAATTAAAAATATTTTTAGGAAGAAAATTACAGAAAGAACACTGACCCTAAATACAAAACAGGCAGGTAAGTGGTTTTAGGAGAGAAACACTTTCTTGTACTATTTCCCTGAATTGATGTGGTGCTTCTCTTCTGCCCTTGGTGCCCTAAATAGCTAAGCGGGATGCAGCATGGAGCTATTTATCAAGTCTTGACGGTTCAAGTTTCCAAGGGACCGTGAAGCAGCGACAGGAATATTTTGATCACTTGTCAACTATTTTAAACGACCAGAATGTGAGTCCTCAAACGAAAAACACTTTTCTCGAGAGGATGAATTCGCACATATCACATGATGAAAGTGGCGAATTGAAGACGTTCTTTACGAAAAAATTCGTGGAAAATCCCAGTGTTGATGCGAGCCGTGATTTTGTGGAGAACTGGAAGAACATTCTTTACTACGCAGAGTATCTCCCTGTTAGTCCCTCCATCAGAAATATAGCGGCACGTTTACGAGCCATGGGCCCTATTTCCAATGCCGACAGTTCAGAAAAAGGTCTGGTGGAATCTCTGAAATTACTAGAAGAAGTTGACAATCAGCGCAAGAAGGCCTCCTCAGTCAGTGATATGAAGCTTCTTTATCAGATGGTATTTTACGTTGCACAGAGAGATCAATTCTTCCAGAGTAAATTACTTAATTACGTAAAAAAGAGTGAAGCAAGTGTTAAGAAAGAGATATTTGCATACCTTGGTAAGGTTTTTTTTTCCACTACAAGGTGCTACCAAAGGCCTGCTTTGACATGGGTATGTTGTTACAAATCTCTAGACGATTTCCTCAAAACCAAAGATACTAAATTCAGGCAGGAGGAAAATCTATATTTTGAAGAGTTGAAGAAACTTAAAACTAAAGGTAAATAAATTTTCCTCAATGAGCTTATAGAAATAGTGGTCTTATAAGAATAACAAATAATAAATTTTAGTACCCTAATGTTCAATTATAAATATATATATAAACCCTTAAAGTTGTAAAAAAAACATGGTTTAAGGCCATTCCAGTGTACTAATCAATTGATTTGCACTTAATTTTTTGTCCAGAAAAATCTCTGAATCTCCAAGATTTCGAGTTTCTACAAGATATTGAAAGATCTTTGGCGTCTTTCAAATATGTGAATGAAAAAGATAGCTACGAATATTTCCACAATTTGCTAGACAAGAAAAATTTAGGTCCACTCAATTCTGAAGAGAAAAAAAATATTAAGACCCATGCTTTTAAATTATTTCGCAGTCCCAACTTAAATCAATATGACTTGCTGATAGTTCAAAGGATTTTAACCAGTTTATTTAAGAAAGCTCCAGAATTAGAAAGAGAAGTATTCACGGCAAATAAGATTGACCAAGAGATGATGCACTTTTATAATTATTTGGTTGCTTTAGATGTATATGTCAAGGATTCAGCATCTCTCGCTGATCAAGGATGGAGTTATGCATTTCATCGGGCCAATCGTGATTTTTTCCCCAGTCACTATCGGCCTTATAAACCGAAACAACAACTTGCGGAGCACAAACTGGAGAACATTTTTAAAGGTGAAGAATTCAAATTCAACCTGATGCACGATAAAGTTCAAGATGAAATTGATATAGATTATAACTATTGGAAGGACAAGCTCTTCGATAAAAGGAGGAACGATCTTGTAATACATTATTTTGATGTCAAGAAAGAAAAGGAGGCATGGCTAGACTTCAAAACTGAAAACATAATTGATGAAGGAAACGACGGTAGCTACTCAAAAATATTTAGGGATAATTTGGTAGAGACAAAGCTTGCACCAATTATAAAACAGCCTGGTAAGATGTTTTAAGGCACAAACACTTTTTTGTGGCTTTCTCATAATTTTTAATCTCTTTCTTCTCTTCCCTAATCAACCTTTCAAATAGAAAGAAGATTAATAGATAAAAGGGAGAAAGAATTGAAAGATTTATCAAGTCTTGAAAATAAGATTTCCCAGGGGACCCCGGAGCAGCGGCAAGAATATTTTGCTCGATTGTCCAGTATTTTAAACGACAAGGAAGTGAATGTGCAGACAAAAAGCGATCTTCTTGATAGGATGAACTCGCACATATTACATGATAAAAGCGGCGAGTTGAAGACGTTCTTAACGAAAAAAATTGAGGAAAATCCCAGTTTTAATGCGAACCGTGATTTTGTGGAGAACTGGAAGAACATTCTTTACTACGCAGAGTATATCCCTGTTAGTCCCTCCATCAAAAATATAGCAATACGTTTACGAAACATGGGCCCTATTTCCAATGTCGACGATGCAGAAAAAGATCTGATAGCATCTCTGAAATTACTGGAAGAAGTTGACAATCAGCGCAAGAAGGCCTCCTCAGTCAGTGATATGAAGCTTCTTTATCAGATGGTATTTTACGTTGCCCAGAGAGACCAATCCTTTCAAAAAAAAATACTTAATTACGTAAAAACGAGTGAAGCGAGTGTTAAGAAAGAAGTATTTTCATATCTTGGTATGGGTTTTTCATTTCAAAGTGTTTCTGAGGACCTGTTTTGACATGGGCATGGTGGTACAAATCTCTAGACGACTTCGTGAAAACCAAAGACACTAAATTCAGGCAGAAGGAAAGTCTATACTTTGAAGAGTTGAAGAAAATTAAAGCTGAAGGTAAATAAATTTTCTTCAGTGAGCTTATAGAAATGGTGGTCTTATAAGAACAGCAAACCATAACTTTTAGTATCCCAATTTTCAATCAGATATATATTTAAACCCCTATGATTCTAAACATGATAGTTGGGACCGCTATTCCTGCGTGCTAATCAATTGATTTGAACTTAATTTTTGCACAGAAAGCTTTATGAATCTTCATGAGTACGAGTTGCTACGAGATATTGAAAGATCTTTGGCGTCTGTTGAATATGTGAACGAGAGAAGTAGTATTAAATATTTATACAACTTACTTAACAGCGAAAATTCAGGCAAACTCAATTCCCAGGAAAAAAAATATATTAAGGCCCGTGCTTTTAAGCTGTTTCGCAGCCCCAACTTGGATCCTTACGACATGCTGATAGTTCAAAGGATTTTAACCAGTTTATTTAAGAAAACTGCGGGATTAGAGGGAGAAGTATTCACGGCGAATGAAATCGACCAAGAGATGATGCTCTTTTATCATTATTTGGTCGCTTTAGATGTATATGTCAAGGATTCAGCATCTCTCGCTGATCAAGGATGGAGTTATGCATTACATCAGAAAAATCGTGATTTTTTCCCTAATAGCATCCAAACTGATCTACCTAGTGAACCACTTGCAAATTACAAATTGGAGAACATTTTTAAGGAAGGAAATTGGAAAGGCGATCGCATGCATGATCTAGTTAAACGCGAAGTTTATCTTGATTATAATTATCAGAGGAGCCACACCAAGGATGAAATTAAACAAAAACTTGAAAAAAATTATCATGATCTTGAAGAAGCCCGAAAGAAATGGTTAATGGTGAAATTGAAAAACCGGGCTAATGAACAAAATGGTCGAGGTGACTCTTCAAGTTTAAATCACGCTGTTATTCCAGCTTCAAGAAGGCAATAAATCAATTGAATGAGTAGGTTGGCCACGTGAGTATCAGAATAAATTAGATCATGATAGACCAGTCGTAACCACTTTTATCATACATTGCACGCCATACTGGATGTCTCTATTAATAATAAAATCGAAGCCTCAACGAACTGATAGTGTTTGTACTGATTTTGGCTGCAAAATTGCAGGTTGCTTGATCCAGTGAAGCACATTTGGCAACCATCCGTTGATAATAAATAAACAAAAAATTAATATGGAGTATCCAAGTTAGAAGTGCGCCATGAATTGGAATGCATTCCTGTCTCAAACATACAACTAAAAACTCAACTTAAATTATCAGAAAACAGTGTTTTTGGTGCAAGCCATGTTATATATGAAATAATAATAATAATGATAATAATGGCTGATATGATTTAAAAAAAACGGCAATTTGATAATTGCAGAATTCTAATTTTAATATCTCATAATGTTTAAACAATGATAATACGGCTATTCTAATTTTTCTTGCAATTTTTTGATACTTTCACCACAAAAAAACACCCGGAACCTGTTAGCAGGTGCCAATCCCTCAATCCATTTGTGACACAAGAATCACTCAGATTTGATGCCACGCGAGCTAGCATGCTCAGTGTTCAGTGCGCGGTCTTGCCGGAAGAATTACAGCTGAGCTAGAACTGAATCAAATCAAAGATAGGGATTGGCACCTGCGATCAGGTGCCCACATTTTTTTTCTGGTCTTTGAAGATATTTTTAGTCTGTCCTCTCTCGATCATTTACTTTATCATTTACCATCTCACACATGTGAAAGATGAATTTTCCATCAAATCTGGCTTATTTCATTGTTGAGAAAGGATACGTTGATTAATCCGCTTTATGAAATTTTATTATTAATTGATTATTTTAAGTCTTTTTTTACGCTCTCCCCTTCTTGTAGCTTTCTCCCAATCCATGTCACTAAAAATTATTATCTTCCACTGAAAGTCTCTTTTATTTGTTATAGTTTATTGGAAATATGATAGTTGGTTTTAGTTTTACTTGCAAGTTTTGTGTCAGCAGCTAATTTAGTGAGGTGCTCTATATGAACCAATAATACAATCATTAGAAATTTATATAAGTGATCAATAAAATAACAGTTCAAAATTATAAGCGAGGTATCATCAGGCAACTCTCAGCAGGGTTCCAAAATAAAAGACTAGGATGCTTAATACACCCCAAAATATTGAAGGTCCAATTTCTAGAACGTCAAAAACTTTGAACTCTGATTAGCCATATTTTGAGCACATGCTGAGGTAGTAATGAAGAAGCTGAAGAGCAAGTTTGAGCTTCAACTGAGATTAACTTGAAGATAAATTGAATATAAATTGAAGTAATGTTGGTTCTTTTTGAAATCTTTTGTCAGTATAGTCTAGTATATAAGTATGATATAATAGTTTTATTTTATGGTCCTGCTACTTATTAATAAATGATTTAGTGATTAAACCTCAGGGGAAGACTATTAGAATAGTTATACTCAAATAAAACTCACAATACTTGGATTTAAATGCGTGCTAGTGGTGGAAAATAGAAGAATAAAATATAGTTATAGCTTATATAAAGATAATATCAATTTATAAAGGCTTTATAATATATTTCTGAATGCTAATAATTGTATTGTAGTGTTTGTTTGAAGTGTAGTAATTGAATGATGATAATAAACCGTCAAAATCCCCCCTTACTTATACCCAAATCCACTGGAGTGCACAGACCTTCAATCCAGATGATGTCACTGCTATCCCCGGCAATTACAGCACTGTGAGGGCCCATCACCTCCCCATGGCATCCACTTCAAGCAGTTTCAACACCCAGACCTCCAGTAAGGACCCTCCATCACTATTAATAATAACACAGAGTCATACCATAAATAGAAAACCCAGATAAAAGCGGATACCATAAAGAAACAGGTAAAATAAATAATCAAAAAGAGATTTAATGAAACTAAAAGCATATAAAGGAAACAAATAAACTGTCCAAGCCCCCAATAACATCCCCAAGCATCCACATTAACCCAGAAACATCCTTCCAACCCATAAATCCGTGAATAACCATCCAAGGAAGTAATTTTAGTTGTCCAAACTGGGTGTATGCGCCTGATATAGGTGTCTATGCTTCTGTAGGCGTTGTGAGTCCACTGATTTCGTCCATATGACCTAAAATAAGCAGAAAAACAAAGGTTATAGGCTATTAAGGGGCTAAAACCCACTTATATACCTAAATATACATAATATACTGCATATTTCACTGAATATGAGATTTATGTATACATATAAGCTTATGTATGTCAATGATTACTTCATATCACTTAAGATAAGTATATTATGACTCCATTAACACCTTAATAAGTATTATTAGGCTATGGATAAGCTATTTAAACTATTATAAATTATATAATAGAATAATAATTATATATATATATAGTAAAATAATATATATTATTATTTTAACCTTATTTTTAAGATATAAGCTTAATCTAGTTAAGGTTATCTTATTTTAAGCATAAGAAATACTCAGTCCTAAGGATATTTAGGCTGACATCTTTTCTCATTTAGAAGAAGTCAGCATTAAGCCAGTGATTTTTCAAAAATAAAATATATTAAATTAAATTAAGTTAAAGTAAAGTAAAGTAAAGTAAAGTAAAGTAAAGTAAAGTAAAGTAAAGTAAAGTAAAGTAAAGTAAAGTAAAACAAAATCACTGTTGGTCTTTATCAGCACCAAAACAAGAATCAAAGTTAGTTTTTGATTTGACCAAGTATACAAGGATGAGATAATCCTCATTTTTTTAATTTTTCAACAGACATGAAGAATGAGCTAGTTTTTTGTTTGGATTTGATGGGATCTTGAATGTTGAGTATTTCTGGGATTCATTTAAATAACTAGACATGATGAGACAAAAAACACCAAAAACCAAAACAAAAAGAGAGTGAAATAAGGTATAGGACAAGCGTACAGACTAAAAAAGCAGAGGGAAGATAAATTATATGACCAAGTTGTGATGATGTATGAAAAAGTTTTTTTTACAAAAAAGACTTATTCAAGTAGAACTTTGATATGTCAAACTCCAAATTGCCCATTTATAAAAAATGATAGAAGAAAATTGAGGTCTTGCAATTTTTATTTTCCATTAATATAAAGGCAGAAGAAAGTACTTATATACCCTCCAAGACAAATGAAAAAATATTAGATTAACATTATCTACACATAGATCAACCTTATGTACTGAATTTCTATATAAACAATGACATTGGTATTGTAATAAAAAATAAACAATAAAATCCAAAAATTAGCAGATACACCCTTCAATCATGTCACAAAATTGGTACCAAGTAAGTCATTTTTATTTGAGGTAAAACTTCCCAGGACAGGTGTACTTGAATAGTGTGTTTACAACTCAAAATGTCTTTCTTTTAAAAATAAATCTATATCATTCAGACCCTAAATCCCCTTAACATGATGCCTCAGCTCTTGGTACACACACACACTTATATCCTGACAACAAAACTAGGGAGTATTTGACTTCATCTATTAAGACCCCTTTCCCATCTCTGAAATTTATTATGGTGTCTTGGTTACAGGTTTTAGCTCAAGCTCATAAAACATTACCTAATTGATGAAATAGGAAATTAGTAACAATAATATATAGAAGTGGAGCAAGTGGAGAGGAGAATGGAGCAAGAGGAGCAGAAATAGAGAAGGAGCAGAAACTAGTGAGGAAAAATATAAGATCAAATAAGTAAATGGTAGATTTGATGGTGACACAAGTGAGTAATACCATTTACTTATATACACAAAGTGAAAGTCAAAGAATGAGAAAAGAAAAGATGGAAACAAAATATAGGATAATGGAAAATGCTGAGCATAACTACAATTCATAATAAGGATTAGCCCTTCTAGATGAAAATGACTATGGATTACTAATTGACTACTATGTATTCTAACAACCCCTCGTGCTCAATACTTCCAGGTCAACAATGTTTAACAAATTTGAGAAGAAATTATTCTTAATTCTACAGAGAGATTTTGTAAATATATCAGCTATCATATCTTTGGTAGGGATGTATTCTATGATAAAGTCATAGTATTCAATTTTCTTCCTAAGCCAGTGTACTTCGATTTTGATATGAAAAGTTTGATGCTGATAAAGAGGATTCTTGAGAAGTAATAGCACACCTTGATTATCATTTTTTAAAATAGGAGTGTTGAGTTTGATATTTAGACTAAGGGAAAGCTGTTGAAACTACATAATAGGGGGTTTAAGTTCTGGAAAATTTACACTTAAATTTAACCAAATCCACACTTAATTAAGTGCGGATTTACAAAACACACTAGCCCCAACACTGGTGGTTTTAAAAATGAAATAGGTCACTTATTTCACTCAAATCCACACTTTCAAAACCAAAAGTGCTGATTTCACCATAACATCCCATTTCACTGGTTTTTCAGCATCATCCCATTCATACACAGCACTCCTCAGAATAACACTTCATAATTCAAAATATTGTACATCATTTACATTTTTATACCATAAAATAGTCATGCCTTCCTCACTCTCAAATCATGATAAGCTACATCAAGCAATGACTTTCAAAGCTCTTGATCTCCTCTTGGACTCTGATTGAAATTCTGATTCTGATCTTGAAGAAGTTTTTTATTTTTTATCAAAAATGGCCAGGAAACATTACCTTCTTCCAGGAAAGCCTCAAGTACTTCATACCCCCAAGTACACCATCCAAACACTTCTTTACCTATCTGTACCCAGTTTTAGAAAGTTGTTCAAGACATCTCAGGAATGTTTCTTAAATTTCTTGAGTTTATTCAGGACCACCCCTTTTTTCACAATAATTCTCAAAAACCACAACATGATCCTTCAATTCAATTGGCCATCACACTATGTTGCTTGGGTTCCAAGGCAACAGATCTGTCTTGAAACCTTTGGAAAATGAATTTGGTTTAGGTTATGGCTCTGTTAAAACTTATAAAAAATGATGCATCACTGCTATCAACTCCTTGGAATCTAATTTTCTCACGTGGAAAACTAAAGAAGAGCAACTTGGATCATCTCAGGTTATGCAAGCATAGAGTTTCCCAGGATGTATTAGTTTTGTTGATGGCACTACTATTCCTTTGACTCAGAAACCTGCTCAAGATGGAAATAATTACTTTGACCAAAAAAAGAGGTAGCTTATTTTTAATTCAATTCTTTTATTTTCTTCATACTAACACAAGCAACTATATCTTCTCTATTGATATTCAATTTCTGTTCAGCTTATATGTGACATCAATAAAAATACATATCTTTCTTTGCTGGCTATCCTGGATTATTTCATGATTCCTAAGTCTCTCAGAGAATGAAAATTTCAAAAGAACCTGAAGAATTCTTTGATGAAGATCAGTATCTTCTGGAAGACTCTGCTTATGTGAATGGAAGGTATGAACTTCCTGCTTTTCAGGGAGCAGCATCTGAAGAAATTCAAAATTCCAAGTTCAAAAATCATTTGGAAAAGTCAAGAGTCTGAATTGAACATTCTATTGTCATCTTGAAAGGTCATTTTTCCAGTTTAAGGGAATTAAGAAGTCCTCTTAGAAATAAATCCAAAATTGAGGCAGTGATCAACTGGATTATGTGTTGCACTATACTTCATAACCTGCTCGCTAACCTCAAAGATCAATGGCTAGAGTTATATAAAGATGAAGAAGTTGAAACACCTCCCACTATATCCAACACTTCTATCTCTCAAACCACTAGCATACGGGCAAAAATTATTCCAATCATACTAGCACATTGGGATATTTAGAAATTTATTCTTAAAATATTATGAAATTCATCTCTTTTTTATCTACTATTACTACATTCTTTTGATTCATAAATCTTACTTCACACAGGGATACACTCCATTTTTATTTCAATTATACTCCAAATATTCTCAACACAACACTTTTGATTTTTTTTCATACTATTTAAATGATCAAGTTGTGTGTATTATTCTCTTTCTTTGAAATTTTATTTTTGCATCTTGACTTTTATTTTGAATTTTCATTGAAAATCTTTTTTTACCTGCCTCTTTTGTTTTTGTTCACCACCTCAACATGAGATCACATATTTTCAGCTATCACATAATTTTTCAGTCATTCCTCTTTTGTTCATCCTTCATATCCATTTTCTCCTCTCCTTAAACATCCCTCAAATAATTGGAAGTCAATTGTTTTCTCATCTCATCTCTCCAGGTAAGTCATTTATCTCAATGTACTTATATGTTTGCTAATTATAATTTTTTTCTGTTTTTCTGTTTTTTCTTTTTCTTTTTTCTTTTTTTTTGTAAGTGGTTTTTTTCATCTTCTAGATGAAATTTACCTTTTTTTTCCCCTCTCTCTTTTCTCTCTCTTTTTTCTTTTTTTCCTACTCTTGGTCCCTCCTTGGCCTTTTAATTTTCCCCACTTTCACCCCTCCTTGGCATGGACATATCCCCCTTTCCCTTCTCTTTGGCTGCCTCATTCCTTCCTTCCATGGCTTACTCTAACCCCCCTTTCTTCCCTGTTTTCCCGTTCAATCAAGCCTTCCTTGGCTTCCTCTAACCCCCTTACAGCCACTTCAAATCCCCCCCAAAACACCCTCAAATCACACCCTCAAAATCATCCTACAGCCACTTCGTAAACCCCCCTTAGCCCTCTCATTATCCAAACCACCCTCCCTTTCTTCCTTTGTTAACTAATCAAATTTTTAGTGAAACAATTAGTTAATGAACAATTGCTTACAATCATTTGTTAAAAAAGTAAGAGAGGGGGGGTTTGGAGGCAGGTCTGGAGGGGTTTACTGGGGGGGATTGGAGGGGTTTGGAGGCAGGTTTGAAGGGCTTTCTGGGGGTATTGGAAGGGTTTGAATGCAGGATTGGAAAGCGTTTCTGGGGGGGGGGTTGAAGCAGGCTAGGAGGGGGTATTAAGGACACCAAAATAACAAAAAAAATTATTTCTATTTTTTTGTTCAGATTTATGCAATTTTTTTTTCAAATTCAAGTAAAGTAGTAATTATTCTTATTAATTTTTTAAAACAAATTTAATTGGCTAATTATTTTAGATTATGTGAGTTTTTTTTAATTTTTTAAATTTTTTTTGATGTTTTTTTGACCAGTGGAGTTTTTTTTCAGAGAAAAATGTCTATTTCTTCTGATTCAAGCCTTAAACATCTATCTTCATATTTATCTTCTTTATCATCTTCTTCAATTTCTACTTCTTTTCAATCTTCTTCAAAACCTTAAACAATAAAAAATGATGATCAATCTTATCAATGTAAAAGATCTTTTAAAAAATATTCTCTTGGATCTTCTATTTGGCCATATATCAAACATCAAGTATCAAAACTAAATTCCATAAAAAAGATAAATACCCTAAGAATATACCTGAAGATATCAAATATATAACAAATTTAGGATGGGATGAAGTTAAGTTGTAAATAAGTAATACATTTAAACGTCAAATTATTTACAAAAATCATTCATTTGATGGAGTAAAAGATGAATCCTTTAATCAACTATCTGGTCTCATCTTTATACTATATCAAATGGCTTTGGTCTGATTACAAATTAAAAATAAGAATTCTTTGGGTGGTATCATGATTGGTTTTGAATGAATTCCAGGATTTATTAAAGGTTATTCTCTTGGTAAGTCAAATAAACTTTTAGTTTCATTTTTAATATTGCTCACACAATTTAATGCTATAGGCATATATTTGTTACTTATAAATTTATCTAAAGTGGAAAAAAATAATGATTTTTGATTATGAGACACCTTACCTTCCTTTAATTCTTTTCTTGCTCTTTGACTCAAAATTCTCTGTAAAAAAGACTTTGAATCCAATCATGAACCTACATCCAGATTTGGGATTCCAAATTAGTGTGACTCCAAATGGGAAGAGATTAGAAGTGACTATCTATTATTCTCCAATGTTATAACTACTCATTCTGGTTTTCATAACAAGATTCATACCAATAAGAATGACACCAATTATCTTAATTTTGGATTTTCTCTTATATCAATCCTATTACTAGAAAACCTGTTCCTTCCCCAGCTAAAATAAAAGGTCATGGATTATAATTTCTGGATCACAAATGTATAATTTGTTTTGGATTAGGAACTGGAATAATAAAAACTATTTGGAACTCTTCTAAGGATAATCACCAAATAACAAAAGCTCCCCCTGGTTTGGAATCTTGTCACAACTTTACTCATTTTGGCTGCTCCTTCAAAATTAGTCAAAAACTAATCCAATGAATCAAAAAGGTAAAAAAAGAAGGTAAAATTTATAATTTTAATAAAAATTTAAGTAGATCCAAAAAGTATGGGGATTAGTAAAATCATCAAATACTTTTTATACTTTCATAAGTTTTTAATAAATAAATCTGATATTTCAACTTAATGAACTAAAGTAATGAGCCAATGGCCTTGTGTTTTATAAAAGGTAATCATGATAATATTAATTTGTTTCATGTGGTTCATCTTGCCTATACCTGTGGAGAGTCCCAAACTTAGTTTCTAGACTTGGTCCACATTTCGGCTTGAGGAGTTGTCATTACTTTAAAACTAGTAAATTTGAGATATCTAATTTATTTATTTATTAATTTGTGTAATTAAATTAATTTTTGGTGATTTTAACACCTTACTTCAATAAAATGCAGGGAAGGGTATTGCCAAATTTTCAAATCTGACATGTGGAATTGATGACATAGAAAAATTTTGGTGATACCCACCCCTTGCTTCAATAAAATTCAGGAGAGGATATTGCCAAATTTTTAAAGCAGATATAGAATTTTTCTGACTTAGCTGTATTTAGAAAAGTGAATTTAATGATTTGAATGTAAATAAGAAAAAATATATGAGTTTTTCAAATTTTTGCATAAAAAATCATCTAGAATCAAGAACTTTAAAAAGTCAGCATATATGAAATTATCACTAAAAATAAATTAAACAAACAAAAAATTAATCAATTGAATAAGTCAAGTAATTTTTTCATTTCCTCATAAGATTGGCCGTTTTTTATACATTCTGTAATGAATTTTTTTTAAAAATTTCATGTTTTTAAAATTCACAACTAGCCATTTCTCTTTGGAATTAATGGTCTTTTTTTTCTCCAAGAAAAGAAGAGTTATTTCCATCTCCTCTGCCTCAAATTTAGCCTTTTCAAAGTTTGATTGAAGCAAAAAAAATTTTCTCCAAATCTAAGGGCCCATTAATTTCTCTTTAGCATATGATCAAACTTCATCTTCTCAAAGTCAAGTTTATTTTTTTAAATAGAGGATTTTACTGAGAAAATTGAATAGAAAGAATAAATAAATATGTTATTGAAAAGATATATGGCAAGAAACTCTTACTTATATCTTTTTTCTAAAAATAATCATCAAGGGAGCCCAATGAGCTCGTTGAAGTATTACCATGTCTTAAAAGATGGTTCAAGTTCATTGAAGTTGAGGCTCTACACTTTAGTTTGGATTTTGAGCTAGAGGGTTCAGGTAGTTCATCTAAAGCAGCTTGTAAAGAAGGATTATCATTTCTGGAATCATTATTCTTTTTAAAAACTTTGAATTTTAGTAGGAGGATACTAGAAAAAAAAGAATGAGAAATTTAGTAAAGAATTGAAAAAAATAGAAATTAAACATACATTAAAATTTTCAGATCTACTACAAAATAACTGTTCTGCTTGATAGTTGGGATTATCTAATTTTTATGTTTGATAGTTAGGATCATCTTCAGGTGAGCTATGGTTAGAAGCTTGAGGGGATAGATGTATTCAAGGTTCAAGTGTGTTGGGAGGATTTTTGGATTGTTGCAATCCAGAGTGCATATCCTTAGTAGTATGATGTATCACAGGAGGAAAAAAATCGCAACCAGACTTAATTTTAAGCTCACATAATGAATTGATTCAATTCAGTATGAGAACTGAAACTGATGTCTGGTTGACACTTTTTCCCCCCTGTGTATAAACCAAGGGTTGAAATCAACTTGGGAACCAAAAAGATTATCCATTTCTTTATAGAAAGTACAAATGACATTGAGATTTTTGGATACAGTAGTAATTCCAATCTCCAAATTATTATCATCAATAACAAAGCCAGTAGAGGTGGAAGAAAAGTGAGCCTTTTTATATTTGCATTGATAACTTTTGAACCTCTCCTTCATCTTCTTAGGATTGATGTTGATTCTCCCTTTGGTTTTCTTTTTTACTTCATTTGCCATCAACAAGAAGCCATTGAGCTATGGTGAAGGTGGACATCCAATTCAGGTGGACTTCTCACATCCAAAACAGGCATCATAATTTGATTTAATTTTGAGGAAGTTGATGACAATGAGATAATCTTCCTTTTTTAGCTGTCCAGACTTTGATTTCTCCAGTGAGGGGCTTGAATTACGGGAAGGCCTTTGTGATGTATCTTGTTTTTGAGTTGCCTTTTGAGTGTTAGATTTTCTGGGAAGCATTATGAAACTGGTATGTTACAAGAAAAGTGGTTAAGACATTGAAAATATAAAAAAAAAACATGCCTGGTTAAAATGTCACAATAAAATGTTTCAAATCTCATTTAGGAGTGTGTTCCAAAGATTGATGAGGGGATGGAGTTCTGCATGTCTCATGTGACAGGGATGATGTGGAAAACATGTGGTTGTGAAGAAAAAACTGGGAAAAAAGTGCTGATTTGAAGTCATAACTGACACCCATTTTTAAAATAGGGGGTGTCAGTTCTGGCAAATTGGCACTTAACTTAAGTGCAGATTTCAAACCAAATCAGCACTTAAATTTTGAAAAGAAGTCACTTATTTCAAAAATGGGTGTCAGTTCTGACCTCAAATCAGACCTTTTCTTGCTCACCTACTTCTCGCCACACATTCCCCTTGTTATTTTGTGCTTCATAGATCATGTTCTCACTATTTGTTTTCCAATTGAAACATTGTTATCTGACCAATGGTAAGTTTTTTTTACTTCTTTTTTTTCAGTATTTATTCTTTTTCTCTTTTTCTTCTTGATCATTTAGGTATGTTTTTTGTTTTAATTTTGGTAAATTTTTCCACCTCTCATGCAACCACTCACACCACTTCCACCACCACCACCTCCTCCTTGCTCACTGCCACCACCACCACCACCAGCACCACCTCCTCACTCACCTCAACCACCACCACCTCGCTCATTACCACCACCACCACCACCACCTCCTCGCTCACTACTACTGCCACCTCATTCACTACCACTACCATCACCTCCACCTCCTCACTCACTACCACCGCCACCTTCTCACTCACTACCACTACCACCACCACCTCCTCCTCGCTCACTACCACCACCACCTCCTTGCTCACTACCACCACCACCACCACCTTGCTCACTACCACTACCACCACCACCACCACTCACACAGCCATCACCAGCTCGCTCACCCCCTCAACCACCTCACCCACCACCACAACCAGCTTTCTCACCACTACAACCACCTTTCTCACCACCAGATACAGCATCAAGAAAATCAGAAATGATAATTTCACTATACAACTGTGGAAAAAAGTGAACTAGCCTAATTAACTATCAAAAAATAATAACAATGTCCTTATAGTTAATAAAATGGCTGTACATGCTCTAAAATTGTAGCTAGGTGAGAGAAAATGAACTTCAGAAGCTTGAGATACTTCTAAAATCCTCTTTTTTGAAATTTGAAATATACTAAAATATTTGAGACATGAGCAAGCAAATTTGGTGACTTGCTCATTGGTGTTTTGTACATAAGGAGCAAGAAATTTCACTCCTTCCTTTTTTATGAAGTTAGTTTTGGGTTTTGAGATGTTTGGTTGCTTATAAATCAATCATGAGTGAGGGGAAAGGGGTGTAATGAAGAGAGGGAGTGGAGTGAAAGATGGGAGTGAATTAATGAGCAGAGAGGAGTGAGAGGAAGAGGGGAATTGAAAGCGGAGGGGTGATAGGAGCTGCAAGTGGAGAATGCAAAAAAAGGAATGGAGAGGTAGTGGGAGGTGAGAGAGAGGGAGAGTAGTGAGAATTTTGAAACCAGAACTTTTGGTTGAAAAAGTGCGGATTTGAGTGAAGTAAGTGACTTATTTCATTTTGAAATCCACCAGTGTTGGGGAAAGTGTGTTTTGTAAATCCGCACTTAAATAAGTGCGGATATGGTCAAATTTAAGTGTGGATTTGTAAGTGCGGATTTGCCAGAGCTGAAACCCCCTAATAAGTGTTGTTTTTTCAAAATTTAAGTGCTGATTTGCTTTGAAATCTGCACTTAATTTAAGTGTTGGTTTTCCAGAACTGACACCCCCTAATATCTCTACCTAAATCACCAATGGTTTTGTATTCTGCTTTGGAAGTAGATAATGAAGTAACAGTTATTTTAGAGAAGCACCACACTACCAGACCATTAAAGAAAAAAGCACAACAATAAGTAGATTTGAAATTAGAAGAGTTCCCATAATCAGAATCAGCATATCCAATCGGATAAGTTGGGATCTTAGGACCTCCAAGTGTCAAACCTAAAGATTGAGTGTTTTTGAGATAACAAAAAATGTGGTAGAAGTAGTTTATATGTTCTTGATTGAGTGAGTTTAAGAATCCTGATAAGGAGCTGAAAGAAAATGATAGGTTGGGCCTAGTTTTGGTAGATAAATATTTCAGCAGACCAATGGCATGTCTGTAATTGAATTCAGGATCATTTTGAGGGCTAGATTTTGAAGTCAAGCTGAATTTGAGATTTGGTAGTAGGGGAGTGCAGATAGGTCTAGAGTCAGAAATACTGTATTCATTGAGAAATTTTATAATGTAAAGAGGTTGAGAGAGATAAATTCCATAGTTTGGTCTGTTACAAGTGATTTTAATTCCAAGAACCCATTTTTCCTCCCCTTTATTGTCCATGATGAAGAAGGTCTTTATTTCCTTTTTGAAGTGATCAACAGAAGGAACACACATAATAATGTTGTCTACATGGAGATATACAAAGCAAGGGTTACTTTTGTTTCCAATTTAGAATAGACATAGGTCCTCTCCAGAGGGTTTGAAATTAATACTTAGAAATAACTTTTTGATTTTATGATACCAACAGTGAGGGATTTGTTCAAGTCCATACATAGCTTTCTTTAATTTTAAACAATTATTTGGCTTCTTCTGATGGTGATATCCTTTGGGGTATCAAATGTAAATATATTCTTCAGGAATACCATAAAGAAAGGCTGTTTTGACATCCATTTGGTGGATTTCCCAGGGTAGCGCTTAGACTAAGGATAAATTGTAGTGGAGAAGTTCTCCCAGTTAGGGAAAAGGTGTTGTTGTAGTCAATTCCTTCAATTTTGGCATAGCCTTGTACACATAGTTGTGCTTTAAATCTTGAGAGATTTCTTTCAGAATAAGTTTTCTTTTTAAAAGTCCAGATGGTCCCTTGGAGCTGCTTATTAGGTGCAGGTACTTCCTTGCATATATCATGAGACAGGATACTTTTGTATTCATCTTTTATGGAACCTGACCAGGAATCAGAGTCTTTTCTATTGATGGCTTTGTTTTATCTCTTGGGAATGTTGTCTTAAGTGACAGTGAGGTTGACTTTCCTAGAGCGCATTGAATTTTCATTGGTAGAGATTATGTTTTTAGTACTGATGCTGCTTGATATTTTGTGTTTAGGTTGAATATCAGTGACCCACTCATAATTTTTATACTGTGGAAGATTTACTGAGATTTTATCATTTGGGTGAGATGCAGGTGTTGAGTCATTGATTGTTGATTCATCTGCATCCACTATTTCAGTAATGGCGGAGGGAGGCAGGACATTTGACTTAGAAGAAATGGAAGGACTGGGTGACACTGCATTATAGTCTTCATTTAGTCTCATGTAGATAGATTTCGGGAAAGATTAGAAGTTATTTTTTATTAAGTGAAATTTTTCTTGCCACCTTAAAGGATTAAGTTTTGAATTTGAAATTGTGAGTGATGATGAAGTTGTTGGTTTTGAAAGCAAAAATTTTGTAATTTTTGTGGCCAACGCTGTAACCCATGAAGATTCCAAGTTCTCCAAGAACACTGAATTTCCCTTTATGTTTAATTTTAGGGATGTTACAAATTACATCACACCCAAAGGGAACTAGATTTTCAATTTTGAAAGATTCATCATTTTTCCAAATAGATATTGGGGAAATTCCAACACTAGAGTCATTAGGAGTGAGGTTTAGCAGGAAACAGGCAGTATTAACAGCTTCAGCCCACCAAAATTTGTCCAAACCAAAGTTTAATAGTAAGGCTCTTGATTTTTTGACCAAGGTTCTGTTTCTTCTTTCTTCCACAGGGTTTTTTTGGGGTGTGTAAGGAGACATAGTTAGATGTTTGATTCCCTTTGAAGAGATGAATTTTTTGAAGGCATGATTAATGAATTCACAACAATTATCTGAAAAAATAGTCTTCACATGCTTACCTATTTTATTTACAGCAAACAGCACAAATCCTTTAAATTCATGGTGGACTGGCTTTTTGTACTCTGGAAGTATACCTTTCAATATTTGGAATGTCCATCAATTATTTTCACAAAATATCAAATTCCTCCAATAGAAGGTGGATCAAATGGTCCACATATGTCAATGTGGATGATATTGAGTATGTCTTTTGGTGTGGGAACAGTACCAGGGAAAGTTAAGTGGTGCGATTTCAATAGCTTGCAGGCCTCATAGTCAAACTTTTTAAATTCAATGTTGGGGCTCATTTGCTTGGCAGATTTTTTATTTGGATGTCCCAGAGATTGATGTATGGTTTTGATTGAATCAGATATTTTTAACACTGATTGTTTGGAGGGTCTGATTTCCATTTCAAATATTTTCTTACATAAATGAAAATAGAAGATAATTTCATTAGGGGGTGTCAGTTCTGGCAAATCCGCACTTAAATTAAGTGCGGATTTCAAACCAAATCAGCACTTACAAATCAGCACTTAAATTTTGCAAAAAAGTCACTTATTTCAAAAAAGGGTGTCAGTTATGACCTCAAATCAGCACTTTTTTCCCGTTTTTTTTCACAACCACATTTTGGCCACAAAACATCCCTTCCTTTCTTACCCCATCCCTGTCACATGTGACACACTGACCTTCCTCGCTACCTACCCATCAATCCTCGGCACACACCCCTTCCTGACATTTTCAATATTTTGACCAGGCATGTTTACATTCTTTTTTAGATGAAGTTTGATCATATGCTAAGGAAAGATCAGCAAGCCTTAGATTTGGAAGAAAAAAAATTTGAGGTAGAGCAGATGGAAAGAGTAAATGACCGTCAATTTCAAAGATAAATGGCTACTTGTGAATTGGAAAAACAAGAGAGTTTTAAAAAAAAAGATTTCATTATGGAATGTGTTAAAAATGGCCAATCTTATGAGGACATTAAAAAATTACTTGACCTTTTCAATTGATAAATTGTTTTTCTAGTTAATTTAATTTTGGTAATATTTTCTTATATGCTGACTTATAAAAGGAAAAGAATATAGTACGTTATTTTTGACAAAAATTTGAATGTATAATAAAAATTTTCTATCTTTACTTTCTAGTCAATAAGTTTGCTTATCTAAATTTTTCTAAGTCATCAATTTCACATGTCAGATTTAAAAAATTGGCAATGCCCTCCCCTGCATTTTATTGAAACAAGGGGTGGGTACCACCAAATTTTTCTAAGTCATCAATTTCACATGTCAGATTTAAAAAATTGGCAATACCCTCCCCTGCATTTTATTGAAGTAAAGGGTGAAAGTCATCAAAATACAATATAATTACATAAATTAATTAATATATAAATAAGATATGTCAAGTATACTACTTTTAAAGTAATGAAAATTCCTTAAGCCAAAATGCAGATCAAGTCTAGAAACTAGGTTCAATGCAAAGTATTTTTTGAAGCAACTTATTTAAATAATACTTTATTAAATTAAGTTGATCAATAAAGATTGATTGACAATATTGCAATTCTTAAATACAATAATTTTAATAAAAAATTTCAGATTACATATAAAAAAAATCAGTGACTTTTTCTATTACTTACAACTGTTTTTACAGAATTGAAAACTATGTTTCAGCTAATATTTTATGGAAGTGAACTCTGTTCTTCGCCCGAAGAACAGAGTTCATCCTCCTATTTTCACACTCTGTTTAAAAAGAATAAAATGACTTACCTGGAGAGATGAGTTTAGAAAAAAGAAATATAAGTGAATGGAAGTGAACTCTGTTCTTCACCCGAAGAACAGAGTTCATCCTCCTATTTTCACACTCTGTTTAAAAAGAATAAAATGACTTACCTGGAGAGATGAGTTGAGAAAAAAGAACTATAAGTGAATGGAAGTGAACTCTGTTCTTCGCCCGAAGAACAGAGTTCATCCTCCTATTTTCACACTCTGTTTAAAAAGAATAAAATGACTTACCTGGAGAGATGAGTTGAGAAAAAAGAAATATAAGTGAATGGAAGTGAACTCTGTTCTTCGCCCGAAGAACAGAGTTCATCCTCCTATTTTCACACTCTGTTTAAAAAGAATAAAATGACTTACCTGGAGATATGAGTTGAGAAAAAAGAAATATAAGTGAATGGAAGTGAACTCTGTTCTTCGCCCGAAGAACAGAGTTCATCCTCCTATTTTCACACTCTGTTTAAAAAGAGGGAGTTTTGAGGGGGATAGGAGGGGGGTTTGGAGGGGGGGTTTGGAGGGGGGGTTTGGAGGGGGGGTTTGGAGGGGGGGTTTGGAGGGGGGGTTTGGAGGGGGGGTTTGGAGGGGGGGTTTGGAGGGGGGGTTAGAGGCGGGTTTGGTGGGGATTTGGAGGGAGGATTTGGGGGATTTGGTGGGGGGTGGAGTGGAATGAGGGGAAGATATGAGGAGACCAAGAAGGGGGAGAAAGGGAGAGATGAGACCAAAGAGGGAGAAAAGGGAGGTTAGAGTGAGCCAAGGAGGGGTGAATGAGGCAGCCAAAGGGGGGAAAAGGGGGATGATTCCAAGGAGTTGATGGCAGTTATACATCGTTTGGTATAAGTGTTAACTGAACCATACCCTAAATCAAAGACATTTTCTAAACGTTTCAAAGCGGCTCCATTACCATTTGAACCCAAACGGCATAGTGTGATGGCCAATTGAATTGAAGGATGTCGTTGTTCTTTTTGAGAATTATTGTGAAATATGGGATGATCCTGAATAAGCTCAAGCAATTTAAGGAAAAATTCCTGAGAAGTCCTGAACAGCTGTCTAAAACTGGGTGTAGATAGGTTAAGAAGTGTTTGGATGGTGTACTTGGGGGTATGAAGTACTTGAGGCTTTCTGGGAAGAAGGTAACGTTTCCTGGCCATTTTTGATAAAACGACAAAATCTTCTTCTAGATCAGAATCGGAATCAGAGTCCAAGAGCAGTTCAAGCGCCATGAAAGTCATTGCTTTATGTAATTTATCACGATTTGAAAGTGAGGAAGGCATGACTCTTATATGATATGATATGAAGATGTAAGTGATGTACGATGTTTTGAGTTATGAAGTGTTATTCTGCGGAGTGCTGCGTATGAATGGGATGATGCTGACAAATCAGTGAAATGGGACTTGATGGTGAAATCAGCACTTTTGGTTGAGAAAGTGCGGATTTGAGTGAAATAAGTGACTTATTTCATTTTGAAATCCACCAGTATTGGGGCTAGTGTGTTTTGGAAATCCGCACTTATTTAAGTGCGGATTTGGTCAAATTTAAGTGCGGATTTGTAAGTGCGGATTTGCCAGAACTGACACCCCCTAATATCTGTATTTCAAAGGGTGATTTGAGACTCACTTATAATAGAGTGTTTGTCTTTGAGAAAGTGAGAGGAAGAAATATGATTGACTTGAACATTAGGGATGTATAATGAGTTTGGGATTTTGACCATGTTATTATTTTTAATAAAACAGGCTGTTCCTATTCTTTCAGCAGTAATTGTTTTTCCATAAGCCATGTATAATGTTTTGACACAAGGCTCAATGTGCATGAAAAAGCTCCAAATGTTGAAAATTTTGTTTGATGCTCCACTTTCAAAAAAAGAACAGTTAACTTTGATAGAGTTGCTTATAGAATAGGCTTAATTTTCTCTTTCTTGTCTCTTTCTGAGAAATTCTTCTTTTTCTCAAGGTGAAGAGGAAAGCATAAGCTTTCAGGATGGTTGGCTTTAGGATTGTGGCATCCATTTGAGAAGTAGGGTCTTCTGTCAGTAACTTTAAGAGCATGGCTGGATGAGGAAGTCTCAGACTTCCTTCTTTGCAGTTCTAGCTCAATTTTCTCCAAGATTTCCTCTAGAGTCATAATCTACTTATTGAACTTAGTACTATGAAATATTATACAAGAAATGGTTTGAAATGAGTTGTGTAAAAACCTTGAGTAGATAGAAAGCAAGTTCATTTGAGAGAACATTTTCTACAAAATTTTTGGGTGCGAACTCCTCCAAAAGGTTGATAGTTGATTGAAAGGTGTTGATGGCTCCATTTAAATCATTTTTAGAGAGTTGAATTGAGAAGATTTTAGTAATGATATTTGCAGAGTTTTCAGAAGAATTTGACACATAGTGTCTATTGATCCTGGTCCATAGGGCAAGAGGATCAATCTCTATAGGTTTTTTGAAAAATTAAGTAATATTCTTTTTGTCTAAGTGTATTTGAATGATAAATTCAGCTTGATTTTTTTTATGATTAATTTCTCCACTTCAATCAAATCAGTAGGTTTTATAAGGTTATGCTTCAGAAATTTTTCAAGACTTCAAATTCCCAACGCATGGTACAAATCCTTTTTCCAGGTAGAGTTATATTTCTCAGTGAGTTTTTTGATCACTTTTATTTTGGTGATAAGTGAAGTGTCCTCCATTTTTTTCAGAAATAAGGGTTGAAGAGATGTAGGAAGAAAGGTGGAAGTTTCAGAGGAAGAACTGGAAGAAGTGGCTTCTTTGTAGAGGGATTCTATCAGTGAAGCCAGTTTGAGGATGTGTTCTTGAGGTTATCAGAGCTCTGGGCCCATAAACACTCAACCTGATGAAACATTACCTAATTAACCAAATAGGAAATTAATAACAATAATATATAGAAGTGGGGAGACTGGAGAGGATAATGGAAATATAGGAGTCAAAATGGATATGGAGCAGAAAATACAGTACCTAATTAATAAAATAGGAAATTAGTAACAATAATATTTAGAGTTGAGAAAGTGGAGAGGAGCAGAAATAGAGATGGAGCAGAAACTATTTAGGAAAAATATAAGATCAAATAAGTAAATGGTATATTTGATTGCTAGGCAGTTAGGAGCATGCATACATACAGTACATAATTAATGAAATCAGAAATTAGTAACAAAAAAATATAGAAGTGGAGCAAGAGGAGAGAAGAGGATAATGGAGAGAGTGGAGCATAAAATACAGTACCTAATTAATGAAATAGGAAGTTAGTAACAATAATATATAGAAGTGGAGCAAGAAGAGAGGAGAATGGAGTTAGAGGATCAGAAAATAGTGAGGAAAAATATAAGATCAAATAAGTAAATGGTAGATTTGATGGTGACACAAGTGAGTAATACCATTTACTTATATACACAAAGTGAAAGTCAAAGTGTGAGAAAAGGAAAGATGGAAACAAAATATAGGATAAAGGAAACTTCTGAGAATAACTACAATTCATAATAGGGATTAGCCCTTCTAGATGAAAATGATTACATATTACTAATTGACTACTATGTATTCTAAAATTTTAATGATATAGTCTACCAGACATGTATGTTAATTTTTGAGAGCCCCTAATATTAAATCTTATATAATCCTTTATTGAAAGGTGATTTCACATTTGTGAGAAATATTTCAGTTGCTACAACTTAGAATTATCATCTCAATATATTTAACTAACACCATCTATCTTCTTAAATCTAACTTAATTCATGAGAGATGAGTGGGGTTTTTTTAAACTTTTTGATATCTTCCCACCAAAAAAAAAGAAAAAAAATTCTTCTAACTTTATCTATCTTCCCCCTTTTTTTACTACTCAATTTTTTTATTTCTCTCTCTCTCTTATACTATCCTCTCCAATTCATCTCTCTTTCATCTCTCTCCCTCTCCCTCTCTCTCCCTCTTTCACTTTTTTAGATGTGAAAAAAGTGAATTGAAAAAGATATGTATATATATAAGAAAACAAACAAACAAAAGCCATAACATAAAACCATCAAAAAGAAAAAATTAAAAAAAAATTACAATAAAAAAACTCCCACAACCAAAAAAGAAAAAAAGGCCTCTCAAAAACAATAATAATGATAATAATAGTAATGATGATAATAATAATAAAACTTACCTAAGAACTAAAAAACTTTTTGTATCATATTATAATGACATATATATATATATATATACATATATACTAATATGACATACTGAATATTCCCTTAATATATAATGTTACACAACTTACTTTAGTCCACATTTAAAATAACTAAACTCCATTTCAACTTGATCAAACCCCATCTCCACATAACATCCTCCACCCATCACTCTAATTTTATACTGAACCTCACAAAAAGACCATAAGGCACATATTCTTATTCCACATCAAATTCTATGTGAAGCATGGGTCACATATGCTTGAATATATATATATATATATATATATTATAAAATTAAATCTATGCATGTGAGCCTAAATATCCTGTAAACCTGATCACTGTGGGTAAAAATGTGTCACATTGGTGTTTCAGATGGCAATTTCCAGCACACAACATAAAACATAATGTCTTGTAATAAAATAGGACATTTGATCTTGCACATGCCACACATTTTGCTTGTAGGGGGGCATATTTGAGTCATGCAGTGCATGTGTGATTAATTTATTTCTAGACAGTTGCATGATTTCATGTCATGTAACTTGTGCATGACATGGGCTCCTGCACTGTGTCACCTTCCATTGCAAGAAATTACCACCCAAAATGCAAAAATGACAAAGTTTTTCCTGCATTGAATACATCCACATCTCTATTCAATTACCATATCATAAAAAGATACACATATACTTCCACTTCAAAAATTCTTGTGGTTTTACAAAAAAATTAATACTCCCACCCCCCTAAAATGTGGTTGCAGGTCAGCTGACCTTCAATCCAATGAAGCGGATATGCAATATGCTACCCCAACCATTTAGCCTCCAGCTCCTGCCAACCTACCATTTCTTCCTGTTTTTGTTGCTCCCATTGTCATCAATCCCCTTCAATTTTGATACTTAATGTCTTTAACCTCAAGTCTCCTCACTTCCTATTTTCCAGTCCCATTATCAAGATCTCATGGCCCTTTAAAGTTAGTATTTTTTCTTTTCTTTTTTTTGATTCTTTTTTTTGTTTTTTCTTCTTTCTGCTTAACTACTCTTCTTTTTAGCATTCATTTCAGCCAGGTGTTTTTCAAGTAAGTAATTTTTGCTTTTTTTTATTTTTTAATTTCATTTATATTTTATAAGCTTTATTTATATCATAAAGCAGTTGTGCTTGATAAATATGAACCCTCTTGTATTGTAGAGATAGTTCAGGAGGCAGTGAATAACTGTTTTTTTAACAATTGAAGCATCTTTTAATCAGATTTTCTATTTTAAAATAAAAGTGTAAAATTTTGGTTAGTTTGCATGTATTGAGAAGGATGGTCAAATAATGGAAAACCCAGACTGTATGACTTGTATTCATTCACAATATAGTACATTGTAAAGAGCCAGTAGATGAATGAAATATGAGAGAATCTTAGTTTTTTTATCAAAATCACTTTTTTGAGTAAAAATTTTGTTAAACTATTTTTTGTGCCACTCAAACATTTGTTTTTTTTACTTGAACCACTCAAAAAATTATCCAAGTCCCTCCCCCATCTGTCAAAAACATGACTAAGTCAATTTATAATAAAAATTTGTACTAAAATCTTAGTTTTTTTTTTTATCAAAATCACTTGTTTGAGTAAAAATTTTGTTAAACTCTTTTTTTGCCACTAAAACATTTGTTTTCTTTACTTGCACCACTCAAAAAATTATCCAAGTCCCTCCCCCATCTGTCAAAAACATGACTAAGTCAATTTATAATAAAATTTTTTAATAGTTTCTCACACCAGTCAGAAATTTTTTGAAGTCATGATTCTACCTCTTGATTTGTGGTTCAATTCAAAATTGGATACCTCACTGGATAACTTCTTAATGAGAATAACAAATCCATATTTTACATTTCATATAGTCTCAATTAATACAAAAAATTATTTTTATTCAGACCATATGATTTAAGACTTCAAGACACCTTTTGTAAGTGTAGCTTTGTTTAATATAAAGCTGGGAAATATTATTTTACTACTAAAAACATTATGAAACAGAAAATCTAATTGAAAAAATGAGAAAACATAAGCTTTACCTAATTGTGAAATTGTAGAGTAATATGAGTGCTAAAAAGAAGATTAGTGAAGTAGAAAGAGGAAGTAACAATAAAGAACAATAAAAAACAAGAATAAAATTAAGGAAAAGAAAAATAAAAATAAAAATAAAAAAAAATGAAATAAAATGAAAAAATACTTACTTTTTAAGCCTGAATATACCCAGAACTGAGTAAAATAAGCATATAAAATATGCTAGAAACTAGAATTGGGCACGTAGACAATAATTAAGTGTATACAATATGTATACATAAGTGAAATAAGTCATATACTTCATTAATGCTATTAGGATGCCTTAGATACACCCATATACCCACCTTTTATAGCTCTTATGTACTTAATATTAAGTGGAAAAAAGTCAAGGTTAAATAAGGTTACATAATTCTTTATTGTTCTTAAAGTTGTTTTTTACATTATTATGTTGAAATAATTGATAAATGCGCTTTAAATCACTTAAAAGCTGGAAATATGAGCTATAAATTTAATTTTATTAAAATTCAACCTTGAAAGATTAATTTGCCTTATTAAGAAAAATTTATTTGGCTACTTAAATTTCTTAAAATAAATTTTCTAAAAATTAATGATTTTTATGCTAAAAATGGCTTATGTGTACTGGCCTTATGCTGTCTGCATTTATCCCACATGCATAGCTTCATTATTAAGAAAGCCAGTAATTTCACACTAAATTATACCCACAGTGTATTCTCTATATGTTTAATCTTACTAAAATAAGTGAGAGGTGCTTATTTAGTGACCTCATTTCATTATTACTGCATTGACCTCATTATACACACTAACTTCATTAAAAAACTCAAGATTGGTGCCCAGATTTCAAACCACCCTTAAAATTTCCTATTTAGTCAAGGATTTACCCATGCAAATGCATTCCAAGATTCTGAATTCAGTCACCCCACATTTCATGTCTTATTTTGGGTTTCTCAATGGGTTCTTAGGTTATATTGGTTATTTTCAAATGGGAATTTCATGGTAAAATTGTTTAATTAGTGCCTCAAGTTTTACTGCTTATCCTTCTTAACTAGACATTTATTTTAGGTACTTTTATTTCCTTATTTATTCTTATTTTTGAATTTAATGCATACACTCTTCTTTTTGGTTATTACTATATTTTGATAGATTACCCCATTTTATTCTTGTATTTTGTCATGTGATGTGATTCTTCTTTTGTTATGATAAACTCCTTGGGTTGATGGGAATGTAGAACTTCTAGTATTGAGTGTCATTAGCCATGAAGAGGACTGGGAAAACAAAGGGGAACATTATGGATTTGTGGATATATAAGGAGGAGGTTTTTGGGCTATTATTCTACATTATTTTACATTAACTTTTAGACATATAACTAAACAGTTACAATACATATTCATTAGTACTTTTAAAGTCTTTTAATTGTTTCTATATCATTAGTTCTATTTTTACACCAACTGCAAGCTGTAAACACTTATCATAAGTCAGATCAAATTACTGAGACCATTATATTGAATTATATTTTAATAATTAGTTAGATTTGGACAACTCAATCTATACAGAACCATTAAAATCCTCTAGAGTACTGACTAATTAAGCTATTCATTTCTCTGCAGTTGAAATCAGCTAGAAAATTGGGGACCTTTATTTAAGAATTCTGTTGTTTTATCTTCCAGTAAGTAAAATATTCAACAAAGGCTACAGCAAATGTAATACCTATAAAATATTTGGATTAACTACAAAGGGTTGGGTCACTAAATATGGTGATGTAAAAAAATAAGTCTAGTTATATAAAAAATTGTGATATTAGATTCAAAATTTAATTACTAATTGAGTATAACTCTTAGTAAAAATATGTCAACAGACCAATTAAATTTATAATCACCACGGGAAATCTGGGGGTGAACTGCTAGCAGTTCCCTCTTTTTGAAACTATTAGGAATTTGTCAGGAAAATGTTGGGAAACCATCCTGAAACTGTCAGAAAGATGTTTTTAAATCTGATGAAAAAACATTGAAAAAATAAACTGTCACAGATTGAATCCAGAACAATCCCTCCTTGAGCAGAGCTTAAGAACCACATTGAACATCAGTTAATCTCAGGTTTGGCAAAAGGTTGAACAACATCACTTAGCATACCTTAATATTCAAATATTAAACTTGAATATATGTTGCGTGTATGATATAGATGCATATGCATTTGAATTTGCATGGTGGATACTTATTGCATGCTAAAAATTGATGTGAATTGCCTATCCAAAGTGTATGCATAATGACTATGAAGAATAAATATGCATAAAAATATGCATAAAAAATATGCATAGAGATTATGCATAAAAAATATGCATATTGAATATGCATAAAAATATGCATATTGAATATGCAAAAAAATATGCATATTGAATAGGCATTAAAAATATGCATATTGAATATGCAAAAGAAAGGTGCATATACGTATATGAATAAAATATATTAATATGCATATAAATCTTTATAATGAATATGCATATGAATATGCATAAATATGCATAATGATTGAAAAATGCAAAAAAATGATGCTTAACGAGTATATTTTATGCATAAATAGAAATATGCAATATGAATTCATATTGCATACAGATAACACTGGCAAACCATTTTGACCAAAACTCATACTAAATTTTCATTCTGGACTAAAGGTGTGAGGGAAGGAAGAAAAACAGTCTGACATTAGAAAAATGCTACATGCACTCATTTTGTAGCAGAGCAAATGAGAAGTGCTGAATTATGGTTGGTGCCCATAATTTAGTATGATATCATAATTTTATTTAATTGTTTTCAATATTGAAAAGACTTTAGGTCGGTTGGTATGGATCTAGCTGTGCCAGGGTCTAATCTAATTATTTTAACAATTTCTTAATAATTAACGGGCTTTAATACAAAAACAGGTTGTATTTTTTGTGGGATATTGGATATGATAAGGTCTTTTTTAAAAAAAACTTATATTGTTTAAAAATATTCCTGAATCAGATGTGGGATAATCACTACATAAAATTGTAGTACTGTGGGCAATAAAATATATGCACAAGTAGTAAAGAAAGGACCAAGTGAACCCTTTTTGTGCAGTGGGAATCATTAGAGTGGAATTGTGGATGAAAAATATAATTCATTATTACCATTTTATTTAATCAAAAAATTTATAATATTAAAAAGAACTATTGATTAATTGGTATTTGACCTTTGTGCCTCACTCATATTTATCATTTGATTGATTTTTGTCACCATTATGTTATTAATATTATAAGTATAGCAAAAACTCGTGTGCCAAATGCATACCGGGTGATGTTACACCTTTTATAATATTATTAAATAAAGGTAAAAAAATATGAAAATGATTTGTTTTACAAAAAATAAATTGATATCCAAAAGCAATATGATGGATAAAAAGGTAAAATTAAAGGGATCAAATATGAAATAAAAAATTAAAGTGAAATTCCTCCCATCAAGAGCAAGTAGACATGATGGGGTGAACGCCCACCAGTGGCACTAAACTTGGACTATAATTTCTTTTTTGTAAAAATAAAAAAAAATCCACTGGAGCTTTACCAAAACTTCAGGATGACAATTTTGCCATATCAAACAACTTCTAGTGCAATTATTGAAGAAAAATTCATCTTCATTGCAATAGAGAGAATTGATCACATCAGACTGCATGTGACCAAAAGTGTCCAGCACAAGTTCGGCCGAACTTGTGCTGGACACTTTTATGATGGAGGTTAGCTAGGGTGGAATTTTTCTTCAGTACATCTGGTATTTCTTATAAACATGTCCACTGGTATTTGATCTTTGTGCCTCACTCATATTTATCATTTGATTGATTTTTTGTCACCATTATGTTTTAATATTATAAGTATAGCAAAAACTCGTGTGCCAAATGCATACCGGGTGATGTTACACCTTTTATAATATTATTAAATAAAGGTAAAAAAATATGAAAATGATTTGTTTTACAAAAAATAAATTGATATACAAAAGCAATATGAGGGATAAAAAGGTAAAATTAAAGGAATCAAATATGAAATAAAAAATTAAAATAAATATACTGCAATCAAGAGCAAGTAGACATGTTGGGGCAAATGTCCACCAGTGAGGCTAAACTTGGACTATAATTGCTTTTTTGAAAAACAAAAAAGTGCCAATCTGAGGTTTAAAAAAACTTCAGCATAACCATTTAGCCATATCAAACAACTTCTAGTTCAATGATTGAGAGAGAATTGATCACACCAGACTGCATGTGACAAAAAGTGTCCAGCACAAGTTCGGCCGAACTTGTGCTGGACACATTTATGACAGAGTAGCTAGGGTAGAATTTTTCTTCAGTTAATCTGGTATTTCTTATAAACATGTTCATTGGTACTTGATCTTTGTGCCTCACTCATATATATCATTTGATTAATTTATTGTCGCCATTATATTATTAATATTATAAGTATAGCAAAAACTCGTGTGCCAAATGCATACCGGGTAATGTTACACCTTTTATAATATTATTAAATAAAGGTAAAAAAATATGAAAATGATTTGTTTTACAAAAAATAAATTGATATACAAAAGCAATATGAGGGATAAGAAGGTAAAATTAATCTCAAAGAGATCAATTATGAAAAACAAAATACTAGTAAAATTCTTGCTCTCAAGAGCCAGTAGAAGTGTTGAAAAAAATGGGAGCCATCAGGGCTAAATTGTAATAAGTGACCTTTTCTTTAAAGATAAAAAATTATACACCTGATATTGGGCAGAACAGCAGGTGGATGATTCAGCTAAACCAAACTACTTCTAGTGAAATTTGATAAAAATTTTTTTTTGTTGCCATACAGAGAATTGATCCCATCTGACTGCACATGACCAAAAGTGTCCAGCACAAGTTCGGCCAAACTTGTGCTGGACACTTCTATGATGGAGAGCGGCTGGGGTAGAATTTTTCTTCAATTCATCTGGTATTTCTTACAAACATGTCTACTGGTATTTTATCATTGTGCCTCACTCATACATATTGTTTGATTAATTTTTTGTCTTAATTATATTGTTAATTATATAAGTATAGCAAAAAATTGTGTGCCAAATGCATACTGAGTGATGTTACACATTTTATAATATTATTAAAAAAATGTACAAAAATATTAAAGAAATTTATTTTAAAATTTATTAATTGATATCCAAGAGCAATATGAGGAATAAAAAATTAATTTAAATCGATCAAATATGAAAAAAGAAATCCAAGTATTATTGCTAATATCAAAGGCCAGTAGAGATGTTGAAGCAAATGAGAGCCGTCAGGGATAAATTGTACTTAATTGATTGTTTTTTAAAGATAAAAAATTGTGTACCTGTGGTTTGGATGAACTCTAGGTGGACAATTCAGCTATATCAAACTACATCTAGTGAAGTTTCTTATCAAATACTTTTTTTCATTTCCATAGAGAGAATTGATCCCATCTGACTGCACCTGACCAAAAGTGTCCAGCACAAGTTCGGCCGAACTTGTGCTGGACACTTTTATGATGGAGAGTAGCTAGGGTGCAGGTCTTCTTCAGTGCAACTGTTATTTTTTTAAAACATGTCAAATGGTATTTGATCTTTCTGTGTTATTCATATTTTATTATCTGATTAATTTTTTGTCATTAGAATTTTATTAATTTTATTAGTACAGAAAAAACTTGTGCTCCAAATGCATGCCATGTTATATTACACCTTTTATAATATTATTAAAAAATGTTAAAAAAATGTGAAAATGATTTCTTTTCCAAAATTATAAATTAATATCCAAATGTAACATGAGTGATAAAAAAGTAAAGTAAAAGAGATCAAATATGAAAAAGAAAAATTCAAGAAAAATTCCTGCCTTCAAGAGCCAGTAGAGGTGTTGAAACAAATGGGTGCCATCAGGGCTAAATTTGATAAAATTTAATTTTTTTTAAAGATAAAAAATTTTTCACCTGAGGTTTGGAAAAACTCAAGGTGGATAATTCAGCCATACCAAACTACTTCTAATGTAATTATTTAGAATTTTTTTTAATTTAATTTCCACAGAGAGAATTGATCCCATCTGACTGCACCTGAACAAAAGTGTCCAGCACAAGTTCGGCCGAACTTGTGCTGGACACTTTTATGATGGAGAGTAGCTAGGGTGGAAGTGTTTCTCAGTACATCAGTTTTTTGTCTTTCACATTTCTATTGGGTTTTTAACTTTTTTTTACATTCATATTTATCTTATAATTAATTTTTTGTCACCATATATATTATTAATGTTTCTAGTATAGCAAAAACCTGCATGCCAAATGCAAAATTGGTGATGTTACAACTTTAATAATATTATTATATAAAGTTAAAAAAATATGAATATGTTTATTTTTTAAAAAAATAAATTGATATTTAAAATTAAAAAGAGTAATAGAAAAGTAAAATGAAAATAAATGGGATCAAATACGAAATAAAAAATACAAGTAAAATTTTTACTATCAAGAGCCAGAAGTGGTGTTGGGACAGTTGGGGACCCCTAGGTCAAGACTTGGTCTAAACTTACTTTTATGTATAGCTAACAAATTTTGAACTGAGGTTTGGACAGACATCCAGGGGACAATTTTACAATATTAAACATTCTTTACTTCAATAATTGAGTGAAATATCATTTTTTATTGCCATAGAGAGAATTTATCTCATATGACTTCATGCAACCAAAAGTGTCCAGCACAAGTTCGGCCAAACTTGTGCTGGAAACTTTTATAATTAAGAGTAGGCATACAGCAAATCTTCTTAAACTCAAAAGGGATTTCTTATAAACATTTCGACTGAAATTTGATCTTTCTGTGTCATTTAAATTTACCATTTGATTAATTTTTTGTCATCATTATATTGTTAACGTTATTACTATAGTAATAACTTGTGTGAAAAATGCATACCAGGTGGTGTTCCACCTTTAATCATATATTATTAAATAAAGGTATAAGAGTATGAAAATTATTTATTTTAAAAATTAAAAATTGATATCCAAAGCAATATGAGCAATAAAAAAGTAAAATAAAAGGGATAAAATAAGAAAAAAAAATCTAAGGAAAATTCCCACTATCAATAACAAGTAGAGGTGTTAGATCAAATGTGCACCACCAGGGCTAAACTTGCACTATATTTTCTTTTTTGTTAAACCAAAGAAAGTGTCCTGATGAGTTTTGAAAATTCATCAGGAGGACATTTTGGCAATATCAAACTACTTATTGTGCAATGATTGAGCAAAATGTCATTTTCATTTCCATAGAGTAATTTATCCCATCTGACTGCATGCAACCAAAAGTGTCCAGCACAAGTTCGGCGGAACTTATGCTGGACACTTTTATGATGGTGAGTATCTAGGGTGCAGGTCTTCTTCAGTTCATCAGGTATTCCTTATAAACAAATCCACTTGTATATGATCTTTCTGTGTCATTCATATTTATCATTTGATTCATTGTTTTTCACCATTATAATATTAATGTTATTAGTATAGAAAAAATTTGTAAGCCAAATGCATACTGGGAGATGCTACATCTTTCATAATCTTATTAAATAAAAGTAAAAAAAAAATGAAAATTATTAGTTTTACAATAAATAAATTGATATTTGAAAGCAAAAACAGGAATAAAAAAGTAAAATAAAAGTGATTAAATATGAAATTAATCATTCAAATAAAATTTCTGCCATCAAAGATAATTTGAGTTTTCAGACCAAATTTGCACCACCAGTTCTAGATTTGGAATATTTTTTCTTTTTTTTAAAATTAATAAAAGTGTCCACCTGATGTTTTCCAAAAAATCAGGAGGATAGTATAGCAGTATAAAGCTACTTCTTGTGAAATGATTGAGCAAAAATTCATTTTAACTTCCATTGAGTAAATTTATCCCATCTGACTGCATGCAACCAAAAGTATCCAGCACAAGCTCAGCTGAAATTGTGCTGGACACTTTTATGATGGAGAGTAGCTAGGGTGCAAGTCTTCCTCAGTTAATCTTATATTCATTTTAAAAATGTCTATGGGTATTTGATCTTTCTGTGTCATCCATATTTATTATTTGATTATTTTTTAGTCACCATTATATTATTAATGTTTTCAGTATAGCAAAAATATGTGTAATGAATGTACACTGGATGATTTTACAACTTTAATAATATAATATAATAAATATAAAAAAATGTGAAAATTATCAGTTTTACCAAAAAAAAAATTGATATTTAAAAGCTAAAGGATAAATAAAAGGGTAAGATTAAAATTAAAGAGATCAAACATGAAATAAAGATATTAAGTATGATTTCTGCTATCATGAGCCAGTAGAGGCTTCAGAAAAAATAGGCACCATCATAGATTAACATGGATCAAATTTACTTTTTACCAAAGGAAAAAATTGTCTACCTTAGGTTTGGAAAAACTTCCAGGGGACAATTTGTCTATGTAAAACTACTTTCAGTGCAATGATGGAGTGATAATTCAGTCTCATTTCCATAAAAAGAATTGATTGCGTCTGACGGCATGCAACCAAAAGTGTCCATCACAAGTTTGGCAAAACTTGTGCTGGACACTTTTATCATGAAGAGTATCCAGGGTGCAAGTCATTTTTAATCATCTGAAATTTCTTATAAACATTTTCACTGTTATTAAATCTTTGTGCCTCACTCATATTTATCAATTGATTAATTTTTTGTCACCATTATATTATTAATATTATCAGTATAGCAAAAAATTGTGTGCCAAATGAATACTGGGTGATGTTACACCTTTTATAATATCATTAAATAAAGGTAAAAAAATATGAAAATGATTTATTTTACAAAAAATAAACTTCTATCCAAAAGCAATATGAGAGGAATAAAGTAAAATAAAAGAAATCAAAGATAAAAATTAAAATCCAAGTTAAATTCCTGCCATAAACAGAAAAAAGAGATGTTGAATTAAATTAGAACAATCAGGGATAAACTTGCACTAAATTTTCTTTTTTGTAAAAATAAAAAAAAATCCACTTGAGCTTTACCAAAACTTCAGCATGAAAATTTTGCCATATCAAACTACTTCTAGTGTAATTTTTTATCAAAAATTTATCTTCATTTCCATAGAGAGAATTGCTCCCATCTGACTGCACCTGACCATAAGTGTCCAGCACAAGTTCGGCCAAACTTGTGTTGGACACTTTTTTAATGTAGAGTAGCTAGGGTAGAATTTTTCTTCAGTTCACCTAGTATTTCTTACAAACATGTCTACTGGTATTTTATATTTGTTCCTCACTCATTAATATCATTTGATTAATTTTTGGTTGCCATTATATTATTAATTTTATAAGTATAGAAAAAACTTATGTGCCAAATGCATACCAGGTGATTTTATGCCATTTATAATATTATTAAATAAATGTATAAAAATATGTAAATAATTTATTATAAAAATTATTAATTGATATCCAAAAGCAATATTAGGAATAAAAAATTAAGTTAAAGGGATCAAATATGAAAAAAGAAATCCAAGTAATATTCCTACTATCAAAGGCCAGTAGAGGTGTTGAAGCGAATGAGAGCCATCAGGGATAAATTGTACTAAATTGACTTTTTTTCAAAGATAAAAAATTGTGCACCTGTGGTTTGGATGAAATCTAGGTAGAAAATTTGGCTATGTAAAACTACTTCTAGTGAAGTTTTTTATCCAAAATTTTTTTTTCATTTCCATAGCAAGAATTGATCTCATATGACTGCAACTGACCAAAAGTGTCCAGCACAAGTTCGGCCAAACTTGTGCTGGACACTTTTTTGATGGTAAGTATCTAGGGTGCAGCTCTTCTTCAGTGCAACTGGTATTTTTTTAAAACATATCCACTGGTATTTGATCTTTCTGTTTTATTAATATTTTATCATTTGATCAATTTTTTGTTACCAGTATATTATTATTTTTATTAGTATAGCAAAAAAACATGTGCCAAATGCTTACAGGGTGATTTTAAACCTTTAATAATTTTATTAAATACAGGTAAAAAATTATGAAAATGATTTGTTTTACATAAAATTAATTGATATCTAAAAGAAAAAAAGGGATAAAAAGAAATAGGTTGAATAAAAGGGATTTTATATGAAATTAAAAATTAAAGCTAAATGCCTACTTTCAAGGCTCAGAAGAGGTGTTGGATAAAATGGGCATCATCAGGAATAAAATTGTACTTAATTTGATTTTTTGAAAAACTAAATGAAGTTTTCAACTGATTTTTTTCCAATATTTAGTTGGACACTTTGTCTATATCAAATTACTTCTAGTACCATTATTTACCAAATTAAATCCTCATTTACATATGTAGAATTGATCCCATATGGCTGGACCAGGCCAAAGGTGTCAACCACAAGTTTGAGAATTCTTCTGGTGGACACTTCTATGATGGACAGTAGTAGGGTGAAAGTATTTTTTAGTTAATCTAGTATTCCTCATAAAGATTTCCAACTTATTTTTGGCCAAAAATCAGGTGGAAAGCTTTTCCATATAAAATTACTTCTAATGCCATGATTGACTAAAAATTGATTCTCATTGCCATATAGAGAGTTGATCCCATATGACTGGATCTGGCAAAAGTGTCACCACAATTTTTGATAAACTTAAGTTTGAAAATTTTATGATGGAAAGTAATTGCAAGTCTTCTTCATTTCATCAAGTAATCCTCATAAAAATTTCCACCTGTATTTTGGCCAAACTTCAGGTGGACACTTTGGCCATATTAAATTAATTCTAGCTCCATGTTGATAAAAAACTGATACTTATTGCCATATATAGATATTAAACTCATCAGACTGTGCCTTTACAAAAGTGTCTACCTGAATTATGGCTAAACCTCAGTTGGACACTTTTATGATGCAGAGTAGCTAGGGCAAAAGTATTCTTCAGTTAATTTGGTATTCATAATAAATTTATCCTCCTGAAGTTTATCCTAACTTGAGGTGGACAATTTCGGAAAGCACCAGTTAGTCACTATCCATCAAAAAAGTGTTCACCAAAATTTTGGCTAAACTTGTGGTGGACCCCTTTGATCAGCCACAGTAAGATGAGATCAACTCTTTAGATGGGAATGAGGATGATGTTTTGGTCAATCATGGAAATAGAAGTAGTGTGATGTGGCCAAATTACCCCCCTGAAGGTCAGACAAACCACAGAAGGACACTTTTTAGCAGGTAGTAACTGAGAGAAATCCATTTATCAAAAGGAAAATCTTTTATTGGATAGATGCCAAGTTTTCATACTTGTTTATTATGGTCAGTATTAATTTTGAAAGAGTCTGTCCAAGCAATTTCATTGCCCATTATGACTCATTTTGTTTTAAATGTTTCAAACTGCATGATACAGTATTAAGGTGTCAAATAGTATAATTAAGTTCTATTACGTGCCCTCCTATGATGCCTAAATTTATAATTTAATATCTTACATAATAATTTTTTTATATAAATTCACCAATATTTTTTTTATTATCAAATTTAATAGAGCAAGTATCCTGAATTATTATATATGCATAAGCTTAGGTTAGATCAATTTGTGCTCAATTTGTTCTCATCAGAGGACCAAAATCAAGTTCTGGAGGATCAACTTGTGCATAATTTGGAATCAGTTGATATTCTGTGTATAATCAATCTGAGAATAAATGTAAATCTAACTCTAATTTACTTATGTTTATAAAGTATTCATAAACCTGGCATAATTAAGGGACACTCTAAATTTCAAGAGAGGGGATTGCTAGCAATTCACCCCTAGATTTCCCGTGGTGAATCTTTTCAGATAATATAAAAAATATTTAAAACTGATTAATTGATTATTTTAACAAGACTTTTAATCCTTTTTTATTGGTTTTTCCAAATTATTAAATATTTGATATAAGTTTACTGAAGTTTTTTTTTAAAAAATATTTTAACTGGCCATCTTGGTTGACCTATCCAATTAAGTGAACACATATAAAAGAAGATTTGAATTTTTGGAAACTATTAATTCACTTAAAGCCTACTAGTAAGAAGATATTTGACTGAAGTAGTGTGATATTAGGGGGTAACAATGTTGACCAATCCTCAATTAAATTAATAGCAGAAAATAATCTGCATACCCCAATTATCTTCTGCAATTATTTTTTCTTATAATTGGGTTATTAAACACTTTACATGTCAATGTTCACCTCTTATCTGACATTTCTTTACTCAATTTTTTATAACCACATCTTGGACAACTTTCTGTCATAACCACATCTTGACCTACATTCTACCATAACCAAATCTTGGACTACTCTCTGTAATGCCTTCTACCTTGCTGTGCACTCCCATTCTCATCCCATACTGTTCATTCTATCTTCTCAGAACCCCTCACCATCTCATCTTCTTGTTTTTTCTCCTTTTCATCTCGCTATCTCATATGCTTGTTTCTGCTCTTTTTCATCTCTCTATCTCATCTGCTTGTTTCTGCTCCTTTTCATCTTCATTTATACTTTAACATGCCTTGTTGTCCTAGATCTTCTCAAAGGCAGCCATCACCCAGTTGTTCTTCAAATCCCACTACTCCCTCTTTCCCCCCTCAGCCGAGAAGTGTAAGACTGTTCAATTAAAAAAAGATGATTGTCTCATTCTTATCAACTGGCTGAAAACCAAATCTAACTATGATTCTTGTTTTGGTACTGAGTATGCAACTAAAGTAGGATGGCCCCCAGCATCAAAAGTTAATGGCTATCTTCTAATGGCAAATGAATTACGGAATAAGACCAAGGGAAAGATTGATCGTTTGCTTAAACAGATTTCTGAACGCTTCAAGCATTACCAAGCCAAATACAAAAAGGCAACGGCTCTTTCATCTTCCACTGGTTTTGGGGTTACCAAAATCAATATAACTAAGGGTATCAAATCCATAGACAATAAACTTGAATCTTTATGTCCTTACTTTAAAGAGATGGATGCAATTTTTGGAGAGTGAGCCAATGTTAATCCTGTAAACATGTTGGATGGAGAAGATCCTATCTCCGAACATGATGTTGAAGCAAATCTTTTCCCATCCTCTTCCTCCACTCAAGCCTCCCCACTATTTGAATGAGACAAATCTAGATAGCTTTTCTGCAGATCCTATTGGTGATTTAACCCAACCAAATCTAACTCAGGTCTGTTTCTTTTTTCTTTTCTTTTATCTTATCAATTCTATTTTTTATTTACTTATCTTTTTCTTATTTCTTAAAAGGCTGACAAACAAACCCCAGATAATCAATCAACTGAGTCTGAAGGTAGTGACAATGATGAGGAGGAAAAAATGACCTTGAACAAGAAGTTTAGGGCTTCAAGTAGTCTAAATTTCCACTCCAAAAGAAGATAAAAAAGTGATACTTCATCACAAACCCCTTTTTTGTCTATGGAACAATTTTTAGAGAAATGTGATGCTGGCAAGTGATACCATACCTCTTATTACTTTACTCTGCTTTTCTTCTACTTTATATTTATTTTTATTATCACTCTAGAACAAGTGGAAATTTCTAAAGAGACTCTAAGATTTTAGAAGAAGAAATATGAGCTCTCTTTAAGGAGGGATGATAGGCTACAAGATTTGGAAGAGAGGAAGTACGAGCTTTCTTTACAGAAGGATGATTGGGCCCAAGATTTGGAGGAGAGGAAGTAAAAGCTCTCTTTACAGAAGGATGATTGGGCCCAAGATTTGGAGGAGAAGAAGTTTGAGTTAACTCTAAGTATTGAAAAATCAAAAAAAGAGGAGAAAACACTCAAACATCAAAACCTATGTGAGCAGATGAAATATAAGTTTTATAATGAAGAAAATTCCAAAAAGAAAGATTTCTTGATAGAATGTGTTAAAGCTAATAAATCTGTTGAGGAAATTGAATGTTTAAAGAAATTTTTGGATGTATAGTTTGTTTTATTTCTCTCACACTTCAACTTTTCATATTTATTTGTACATAGAATTTGCAATAATTTCATGTATTTCATTACTCTATCAATCATTACTTGAATTTTTGTATTTTAATGTTAAATATTCATTTTTTAAATAAAATTTTTATGTCTCCTTTGAAAATTTGACAATCCCCCACCCCTGGATTTTATTGAAGTAAGGGGTGTGTATCACCAAAATTCTTTCATTTCATGAATCTTGAAAGTCTTATATGAAACTTTGGCTTTACTACCCCTTGCATTTTACCGGTATCCCCAAAATTCTTACAAGTCAAGAATTTCACAAGTCTTATAAGAAATTTCGGCAATACCCCCCCCTGGAATTTATTGAAGTAAGGGACGGGTATCACCAAAATATTTACATGTCAATAATTTTACATGTTACTTTTAAAAATTTGTCAATACCCCCCCCCCTACATTCTATTGAAGCAAGGGGTGGGTATCACCAAAATTTTTACAAGTCTTCAATTTTGAATGTCAGATTTGAAAATTTGAAAATACCCCCCCTGCATTTTATTAAAGTAAGTGGTGGAAGTCATCTAAATTTAATATAATTACATAAATTATTAAATAAATATCTAATATATATCAATTTCCCTAGTTTAAAGTAACGACAATTCCTCAAGCCAAAATGCAGATCAAATCTAGAAACAAAAGTTTGGAACTTTCCACAGGTATAGGCTAGAGGAACCCCATGAAACAAATAAATGTTATCATGATTACCTGTTATACAACCAAAGGTCCTTTGCTCATCACTTTAGTTGAGCAAATTGATATATAAAAACTATTTATTAAAAATTTATGAAAAAATATAAAATTTTCAATGACATCTCTAATCCCCATACTTTTTGGATCTAGATAAAGTTTTTTTAAATTGATTAACTTTACCTTCTTTCTTTACCTTGTTGATTCTTTGAATCAACTTATGACTGATTTGAAATGAGCAACCAAAATTTGTGAATTCTTGACAGGATTCCAAACCAGGAGGAGCTTTGGTTGTTTGATGATTATCATGAGAAGAATTCAAAATAGTTTCGATGATACCATTTCCCAAACCAAAATCAATGATGCACTGGTGGTCTGGAAAATATAAACCATGTCCTTTGATTTCATCTGGAGATGGTATTGGTTGGCCAGTTATCGGATTGATATATGAGAATATACCAAAAGTAAGAAAATTGGTGTCATTCCTATCAATATGAATCCTATTGTTGAATCCAGAATGAGGGATAATAACATTAGAAAATAAAATATATTTGTGGGTGATATCTTCCCATTTGGAGTCACACCAATTTGGTATTCCAACTTTGGTTGCAAGTTCATGATTTTTTTCAAATGCTTTATTACAGAGCTTTTTGAGTCAAAGAGCAAGAAAAGAGTTAAAGGAAGGTAGAGTGTCCCATAAGTGAAAATCTTCATATTTTTGAGCTTTAGTGATATTCTTGAGCAATGAATATATGCCTACATAATTGAAATAAGTGAAATGATATTAAGAATGTAACAAAAATTATTATACATACCGAGAGAATATCCTTTAACAAAACCAGGTCTCCAACCAAATCCAATCATGATACAACCCAAAAAATTTGTATTCCTTATAGGTAACCAAACCAAAGCCATTTGATAAAGAGTTATGATAAGATTGGATAGTTGATTAACAGATTCATCTTTTGCACCATCAAATGAATGAACTTCCAAAATTAATTGAGCCTTATAAGTATTACTGATAACTGAAATAGCTTGATCATCTCCAAATTTGGTTAGATATTAGATATTTTCTTGTAATTTTTTTGGATATTGATTTTTTTATCTACTTTAGTTTTATGAAAAAAAATGTTTGGGATATGATGAAAAAAACTTTCACAGAGAAATTTTTTTCAGATATCTTTTCTTTTGATAAGACTGATTATCTTTAATTTTTTTTATGATTTAGAAGAAGAACTTTTTTTTTTCAGATATCTTTTATTCTGATGAGACTGATTATCATTAATTTTTTTGATGATTTAGAAGATGATTGTATTGAAGTTGATTTTGAAGAAGATGATAGAGATGATAGAGATGAAGATGATAAAGAGGATAAAGATGAAGATGATAGAGAGGTAAGGGGTGAATCTGAAGAAGAAGACATTTTTTTGATCTGAAAAAAATTTAAATGTCAAAAAAAAATTCAACACATTTTTTTAAAAAAAAAACTCATGTAATAATATCTTTTAAAATAAAATTTAAAGCAAAATCCTTTTAAAGAAAATTAAAAAAAAATTTTAAAACAAAAAAAAATATAATAATTTTCAGTAAAAATTATTTCAAAAAAAAAATACAAAAGAAAACCTGAAGTTTGGTTAAAAAAGCTTCACAGAAAATCCTGACAAAATAATTAAAAATAAAATTAAAAATAAAATAAAATCAGTAAAAGAAAAATCAAAACAAATAAATTAAAAAAAATCAAATTCAGTAAAATTATTTGGAAGAAAAATTAAAAATTAAAATCTAAACCTTTTTTGTTTTGTACTTTACAGGGAAAGACCTTAACAGAATGTAAAAGATTTTTTTTCTTCTAAAATTCTGCCAAAAAATAAAAAAAAATTATAAAAAACAAATTTTTAGTTTGTTTTTTAGAAAGTAGGTAACCCCTCTTTAACTCCCATAAAAATTCCCCTTTCCTCCCCTTTATTTCTCTGAAATCTCTAATAAAATCCCTCCCTCCTTTCCTCAAAACCCCCCTCAAATCCCCTCCTTTCCTGCCTCAAAATCCCGCTAAATCCCCCTCCTTAATTGCCTCAAAACCCCCCAAACTCCCCCTCTTAGTTACCTTAAAACCCCCCCTTCACCCCTCTTTAGATGTCCCAAACCCCCCTTTCACCCCCTCTTTAGCCGCTTCAAAGGCCCCCCCTTTTAGGTCCAAAGAAAGCGGGAAAAAAACAATAGAAGTCAAAAAAATAATTGAACAAGGGTTGATACAATGGGACACACTAATGATCCATTTATTGTTTTAGACAGTTATAGCCATCAATGTAATTATATGGCTTCAGTAGTCCAGCTTCAAATTTAGCGTGTATAACTTGACTTAGCCAATTGCTTCATGAACCATCACCTTGTTTTTCAGCCACTAATAAAAACTGCTCAATTTTGTTTGCTGAGTCGAGGGGACAGCAGGAAGTACAGTAAGGGTGGGGGCGGTTGAGGTGTGGGGAGAGGATGAGTAAGGCAGTAGAGAAGAATTTATAAATTTGGGTGTTGAAATCATTAGGCTTGAAAACACATTTTATGTTAAAAACAAGAGCATGAGTTTGGGAAAGCTAAGTGTGAAAGTGACAATAGATGTGTTTTTACTTAAATATAATGAGTGAAAAGAAGCAAGGGCTTACTTTTCAAGTAAAGTAGAGTCACCAAGAGAGTGACTAGAAGGAGCAGAGAAATTTTGGCTATTGAGTGAGTTGAATTTTTTTTCAATTCCAGGGAATTGAATTCAGGGATTGAGGGTCGGTTCAATGGCAATGAAAGATTAAGTGTTTCTATTGACTGGTTGTTGGACAGCTTAACAAATTCATTGGGTAGAGGCCTCCAAATTTTATTCATAGTCATAGCAGAAACAGGATGATTTCCAAGAAAGGAAATAGAAGTATTATCAGCAGTTGATATTGATTGGGTTACTGGATTTAATCCTGAAGATTTCAGAGGGAATGAAAAATCTGGAATAGAGCCTAAACAGGTAAGAAAAAAAGACTATGTTAGTTTTGGCAGTAAAAATCCTGAGAAAAAGTATCAAGTAAAATGCAAATTCACTGGCTGACATTCTTCTTTTAAATTCACAGATTGAAGGACTTGTGATGTATTCTGTTGCTGGTGAAGCCTCATTTGCTCCAAGATAATAATTTGTTGCTGATGATTTTTAATGGAGGGAAAGCTGAAATGGCGGGCAATTGAAGTATTATGAGTAGGAACAGAATTTATGGGAGAGATTGAATTTGTAGTTGAAAGAGGTTGGGTGGTTGTAGAGGGCCGCACATGGATATGCTAAGAGTCATGGTTTGATAGAGCATTTTGAGAAGAAAGAGGAGTATGGTCAGGTACCTCGGACTTGATTACTGTAGAGAATCGGTAGCAATTAATTTACTTAGAAAAAAATTGTTAGCAATCATTTGTTAAGTAAAAAAATTGCTACCGATTTGTTTACTTAAAGAACAATTGTTAGCAATCGTTTGTTGAGAAGGAGGGGGGGTAGAGGCAGGTTAAGGGGAGGGGACCTAAAAGGTGGGGAAGGGGGGATTTGAGGCAGCTAAAGAGAAGAGAAGGGGGGAGGGTTGAGGCACCTAAAGGGAAGGGGGGTCATGAGGCACCTAAAGAGGGGGAAAGGGGGGATTTGGGACAGGTAAAGAGGGTGAAATAAGGGGGACTTGAGGAAGGTAAAGAGAGTGGAGAAGGAGTGACTTGAGGCAGGTAAAGAAAGAGGAAAAGGGGTGAAATGAGGCAGCTAAAGAGGGTGAAGGAGAGAAAAAAAAGAAAAAAAAGAGAAAAAAGAGAGAAAAAAATTAGTCTAACCTTGAAAATAAAAAAAAAGGACTTACAAAAAAAAACAACAAAAATAGAACAAAAACAACAAAAAAAACAAAAAAAAGCAAAATAAAGAAATTTATGATTAGCAAATAAAAAACATTAAAAAAGAAAAAAAAAGACTTACCTGGTGAGATGAGTTGAGAAAATAAAAGTAACCAAAATATTTGAGTGATGTTTGAGGAGAGGATGAAAAGGATATGAGTGATGAATGAAAAAAAATCACTGACAAAATATGCGATTTCATGTCAATATGGTGAAAGAAAACCAATGAGCCATCCAAAAAAAAGATATTCACCGTAAATTCCAAAAAAAAATGAATATGCAACAAACCAAAATACCAAACCAAGTGAATAAAGTACACAAAGAGGACATTTGGAGAGTAAAAAAAATAATTTAAAAGGGTGGTTAAGAGACATGTTGGAGAGTAATAGGCATAATGACAGAGCGTATGCCGATTGAATGAATGTTTTGTGATTCAAGGGAGGGGAGAGCCGGTGCTGGTTCAGGATCCTCTTCTTCATAAAGATCATTCCACTCATCCTTTAAATCAGCTAGGATATTGTGGAGTATAATGCAAGTCATGATCCAATGATTTGCAGTTTTGATCTCCAATTTTTTTTGAAACTGGATTCTGAGCTCCTGAAGACTAGAAAATCGTCCCTTTAAAATACCTATAGCATGTTCAATTTGTAATTTTGACTGGGCAAGGTGATAATTAAAGGCAGTTTTGGGATCACTTTCTAAATTGCACCACGGAAAGCAGGTATAATGTACTTTCCACTTGCATATTCTGAGTCTGCAAGGAGGTACTGAGATTTGTCAAAGTATGAGTCAGGGGTTTGAGAAATACTCATTCTTTGGAAGAGGGAAGAGTCATGACATGAGCAAGGGCAGCCACTATTAAAAGCAATAAATTTTTAATTGAAATCACATACAAGTTGAACGGCAATAGAGTATCTAGAAAGAAGATAAAAAGTTAGTTTATGAAGGATGAGAAATTGGAGAAGATTTTGAAGAAACCTTTTTTTGTGATCAAAATAATGGTTGCCATCATGAGCAGGCTTTTGAATCAAAGGTATAGTTGTGCCATCAACAAATCCTACACAGCCAAGGAAACCTTCAGCTTGCATTACTTGAGAGGATTCAAGTTGCTGTTCTGGAGTTGGCCAAGCAAGTGTTTGAGACTTGAGGGAAAGGATACCAATCATACAGTGCTTGGTGTATAATATCACAGTACCATATCCTATGTTAAAGAGATTATCCAAACGTCTTACAGCAGCACCGTTTCCATTTGAGCCAAAGCAACATAGTGCAACAGCAAGTTGGATGGCAGGATTACGCTGTTTGTTATGGGAATTGTTATGAAAGATAGGATGATCAGAGATAATTTGATAAAGTTTGAAGAAAGAATTAGGAGAAGTTCTAAAAATTTGGGTGAAGTTTAAATGAGGAATGTTGAGAATGGAGGCCAGATCATATTGGGGATCATGATAAAGATTTGGCCCCCTGGTGATGATGTAACACTTTTTGGAAAGAATACACATATAAGCTAAAGCATCTTTCAAATCAGAGTCAGATTTATAGTAAAGAACTAAAAGAAAAGTAATAGCATTCATTGTTGAGTGAAGTAGCTTCCTAGTAGAGAGGTGTTTCATTGTTGCCGGTAGAAGCGTTATGTGATGAGGGAAGTGGGAATTCACCGCCAAATGTGCAGTTGGGGTGTGTAGATAGAAAAAAAACTTAAGTGTTCGCCACCAAAATTAAGTAGCATAGAGTGAGGAAAGACTTAAGGATGGCATCAGAAATTATGAGTCATGTGACTTTCTTGCAAATCCATCATGGATGAGATGAGTTTGGGATCAGGAATTAGGAATGGAAATTAGGGTATAAGAGGTGGGATAATGCATTATTGTGGATTCCTTATCCACTAGCCCCAGGGCTAATGGATAAGAATCTTCTGCAATTAATAATGTCTGATCCCGGGAAAAAAAATTCCTGATCCCTAATTGCAGATCCCTGAGCATTGATACCCCCTATTATACTGATAAAACTCTCTATGAAGCTTTAAATCTTTAAATCTTGAATTTCTTTCCAAAAATGTATTATGATGAGTGTAAAGAAATTAATAATATATAAATTACCTATATCAGTCAGAGATATTAATGTAGCTATAAATGTTTCTTTGAGAAAGTGTTCTGGACTTATTTATACATGCAATGATATATTATTGAGCCACTAATATGAGTCAAGGTATAAAAATTGCAATAAAAATGTTGAGGTATTAAAACCTACTTCAAATAAGTTACCAGTAGAGAAGAAAAAACCTTCTTCTCCTCTTGTCCCTAAGTAAAAATAAAGTGGCACTTTCTATAAATGTAATGAACCTTGGGAAAAAGATCATACTTTTGAGAAAAGAATATATGTTATTGAAGATTCACATGATTCTGAGCCTAGTAATCATGAAGATGAAAAAGGATGATTCTAGTAAAGATTTTAATAGTAAAATCTCTTACAGTAATGATGAAAATGAATTATATGTATTAGAACAGGATATTATGTTCCTGAATGATGCAATAAATCCAATAGAAATATCTTTAACTTACATTTAATTTTTTGAAATAATAAAGTATGTAAATCATGATACTTACAAAATCACACCTATAAGAGCACCTGTTACACCTGATAGCAGGTGCAAATCCCTATCTTTGACTTAACTCAATTAAGGCACAGCTATAATTCTTCTGGAAAGACTGCACACTGAACAATGAGAACACTAGCCCATGAGAAATCAAATCATATTTACTCTTAAATAAAAGCTAAATATAGGTATAGGCACCTTCTAGAAGGTGTCACTTGCTTTTTTTCAGTGTTATAATAGAGGGTATCAAAATTAAAAATCTTCTATTTCAAAATATCTCTTTTTTCCATCAAATAAGCCATAATTAATTCTCAAAATATGCCATATTAAGCCTCAAAAACAGCTTTTTACTAAGAATTAATTTGATGTTTGTGTCTTTATTTGTGTTGTGAAATCCCTTTTAAAAAATTCCAAATTTCTAAATTTGATGCCCCCTAATATTCAGAAAAGAAATGAATACCATTTTTGACACTGGGGTTTCAGTTAGTGTAGTTTCTGTTAAAACATTAATGAAAATTGATAGTAAGTATAAAGAAAAATTAGAGCCTGAAAAGACAAAGAGCTGGAGAGGTTTTGGTTTGGTATTGTGTCCAATTGCAAAATACAATACTGCTGTATTCTTTAAATATAATAATGGATATTTTAGAGCAGTATGTGAATTTTTAGTAATGGACAATAATAATTACAGTGATTGGTTTATTTTTGGAAACGATTTATTGACCAATTTTGGTATTAAACTACATGCTCCTGATAATTAGCTCACAATTGGGGCTAATGGTAAAGGAAATTCAAGATATGTTCTTAAAATTCAGTTTGTTGTATTTCTATTAAAGAAGAGCAATTATAAGGCGGAAAATCCACCTCTGAAGTGGTTGAATTGGAAAATTAAATTGAAAAAAGCCTCTTTTAATACTCAACTCTCAAAAATTGAAGAAGACAATATTTTGAGGTTGATAAAATTTTATCCTATGGCTAAAATGAACTTGGATTTTTTAAAAACCATGAGATTAAAGTCTCCTTAACTTTTAACTTGGATAACATTCCTGGAAGCTTAAAAAAGAAACATTACCCAGCTTCTCCTGCAAAAAGGAAAGACATTGAAGACAATATTAAGATGTTGTTTGAAATGGGTATTGTAGAAAAAGTAGAGACAACTGATAAATATTGTTTTATATCACCAGTTTTAATCTTTTATAAAAATGACAAGGCATTATTATGTGGTGATTATAGAGCTTTAAATACATTTACTGTGGATGATATTTATCCTCTTCCACAGATAGCTTATATCCATGCTACCTTACGAGAAAATTATATTTCCTGTCTAGATGGAAAAACGATTACCATCAGATTCCTGTGAAAATAATTCTCAGAGTCAATTACTTATAACCACACACATGGGAATATATAAATATGTGAGAATACCTTTTGGCCCAAAGAATGCCTCTTCAGTCTTCCAAAAATTGATGGATAGTTTTTTTCTTTAGGAAATTGTTCAAGGATGGCTTTTAGTATATATTGATGACATCATAGTATCTTACAAAACATATGATAAGCATTTAAATCACCTGATGTTAAGCCCTAGAAGGGTTGACTACTACTAGCACTAAGACTAGCCTGTGATGGGACTGACTATGCTGACATAGCAGTGAGATAAACTAGACTGGCTATGTTGGGGGTTCCAACAGTGAGGGTTACAATTAAAAGAGACTAAGAAGTAACTGGATTACTAATTTAGTTGTCCAATGAGGATCACTCAACAGCACTTTCCCCATAAAACCCTCTTATGCAATATCCCCTCTTCTGCCTCTTACAATGCATAGAACCCATAGAACTCCTCCTCCTCACCTCTCAATATAATCATAACACCTGGGAAGAGTATTTCAAATAATGGATGAAAACAACATGAAAATGGAATTAAAGAAACTTAATTTTGGGTTTCAATCTTTGAAAGTACTTAGAAATGTTATATCTGGCTTACAAACTTGTATTGGCCAGATCAAAGTGGTAGAAATAAAAAATATTAATATACCTAAAAATTTGAAAGATGTTCAGATTTTTCTAGGTATGTGTGGATAATATAGGTAGTATATAGAAAGCTACTGATCCAATGCAGCCCCTTTAACAATGTTAATTATGAAAAATGAAGCTTTAATTTGGAATAATGAAAAACAACATGCTTTTGATAAATTAAAATAATGTTTAATGTCAGCTCTAATTTTAGGACTGCCAGATTTTAACCTCCCTTTTATCTTTTATACTTATTCAAGATTTACAGGGTTAGGTTCTTTGTTACAGCAGAACCAGATAATTGCTAGTAAATTATCTGAAGTAGTAATCTTTTATTTATCCAGAACCTTAAGAGAACTGAATTAAAATATAGTGCTACTCAACTGGAATGTTTAGCCATTAGGGGTATCAATGTTGACCAATCCAAAATTAAATTAATTTTGGATAAAAATAATTATACCACAATTATCTTCCACAATTGTTTTTGTTAATAATTAGATTATGAGACCTTTTACATGTCAATGTTCACCTCTATCTGACATTTTTATCCTCAATTTTTCATAACCACATCTTGAAAAACATTCTGGATGTTCCAGCCTTGTTAACTTGATGAAAACTTTCATCCTGTCTATTCATTCTATACATTCAAAACCCCTCCCCATCTCATCTGTTTATTTCTTCTCCTTTTCATCTTCAAGTATCTCAACATGCCTTGTCATCATAGATCTTATCAAAGGAAGCCTTCCCCCAGTTGTTCTTCAAATATTATTACTACCTCTTTCCCCCACTCAGCTGAGAAATTAAGGACCATTCAACTAAAAAAAGATGATCATCTCATACTTAGCAGCTGGATGAAGACTAAAAATAATTATGATTCTTGTTTTGGTACTTAGAATTCAACTAAAGTAAGATGGACCCCTGCAACAAAAGTCAATGTATATCCTCTAATGGGAAATGAATTAGAAAATAAGAAAAAGGGAAGGACTGATCTTTTGCCTAAACAGATGTCTTAATCTTAAAGCACTATTGAGATAAATAATAGAAGTCTAAGACTCTTTCTTCTTCCACTAATTTTGGTAATACAGACCTTGATATCAGTAAGGGCATCAAATCTATCAACAATAAAATTAATTCTTTATGTCTTACTATGAAGAAATGGATTCCATATTTGGAGAGCAAGCCAATGTTAATCCTACAAACATTTTGGAAGGAGAAGATAATATCTTTGAACATGATGTCAAAAGAAATCATTTTCCTTCCTCTTCTTCTCAAGCCTCCCCTCATTTGACTTCCACCAATCAATATATCTTTTTAATAAATCCTTATGGCAATATATACCAACATTATCTCACTCCATTTAGCTTTTATTTCTTGTCTAGTTTTTTTTGTTCACATCTCTATTTTTATTTCTAAAAAGGCTAATGAATGAAACAAGGATCCTCAAGCATGCAAGTCTGAAGCTAGCATCAATGATGAAGATGAAAGTTTTACCTCAAAAAAAAGCAAAGAACATCAAATACTTTGAATATCAACAGTTAAAGAAATCAAAACAGAGATGGCTTCTCACAAACCCTTTTTTCTTCCATTGTTAATTATTTGGAGAAACATGAATATGGTAAGTGATAGCATACCTCTTAATAATAAAGTGAGCTTTTCTTTTCTTTTGCTAATATTCCTATTCACTTTAGGTAAAGTTAAAGTTTCAAGAGATACTCTCAACTTTAAAAAGAAATAAGAGATCTCTTTATGCAGGGATGATAGGGAACAGGAATTTTAGGAGAAGAAATTTGAGCTCTCTTTGCAGAGGGAAGAGAGGGTACAAAAATTTGAGGAGAAAAAATTGGAGCTTTCTTTACAGAGGGATGGGAGGGTACAAGATTTGGAGGAGATGAAATTCAGGATCTTTGTTACAGAGGAATTAGGGGGTGCAAGACTTGGAGGAGAAGAAATTTTAGCTTTTTTTAAAGAGGGATGAGAGGGCACATGATTTTCAGGAGAAGAAATTTGAGTTAAAGAAAGAGGAGAAGGCTCTTGAGTAAAATTATCTATTGGCTCAGATAAAACTCAAGTATTAACTTGAAGATGGTTCAAAAAATAAAGTTTTCTTGATAGAATGTGTTAAATCTAATAAATCTGTTAAGGAAATTGAATGCTTACTGAAAATTTTTGATGACTACTTTTTATTTATTTTGTTTATATTTTATTCCAAATTTTTCTAGAAAGTTTTCTTGTTAGAATGCATCAAAGCTAATAAATATGTTGAAGAAATTGACTGCTTAATGAAAATTTTTGATGACTAGTTTTTTTGATTTTTTGTTCATATTTCTTTCCAATTTTATTGAATTTTTTCTTGATACAATGCATTAAAGCTAATATTTCTTTTGAGGATATTGACTTCTAAATAAAAAATTCTAATAGCTAGTTTTTTTTACATTCATATTTCATTCCAAGCTTTTTCAAGTCAAAAAAGTTACACATCTTATTTAAAAAAGTTTCAATACCCCCCCCCACAATTTACTCTGGGAGGATGTAAGGATTACCAAATTTTCATTTTATATCATAAATAATTGGGTAAATCAATTAAAAAAAGATAATCAACCAAGTAAAGGAATCCCAAGTACTCTCTGTCAATGATTTCATGATCAAAGTCAAATAAAACATATGAGAAGAATGGTATTATCAACTTGTTCCTAGAATATAACTGAATGAACACCTTTATACAGCACAAGGGCTTGATGGTACAATACTTAATTTGATTGATTATCTTTGATAACTGATAAATTAAAAATTTAAGAAAATAAAATAAAACTTTGGAAATCCTTTAATTACTGTATTTAGGACCCGTTCCTAGTGTTTTAGTAGCCATTGACCATTCACCCCTTACCTTAATTACCTGGCTTATCAGAATTTGATTGATCTGTAAAGATCCTTCAAAATGAGTAAACTTTTTGCAAGACTCCAATCCAGGAGGTTCCTTAGTAGTTTGATGACTATCTCTTTCAGAATTACAAATTGCTACCTTGATCCCATTTCCTAATTCAAATTCCATGATAAATTTATGATCCAGAAGATATAGTCCATGGCCTTTGATTTTATCAGGTGAAGGGATCTGTCTTTCAGTAATAGGATTGATATAACAGAAAATCAAAAAAGTAAGCATATTAGAACTGGTTTTATCAACATGGCTCTGGCTATTAAATCTTCCATAGTTGATTATAACATTAGAATAAAAGATATAATTGTTACTGAGTTCAACCACTCCATATCTGTCCAATTTGGAAGTCCAGCTTTCTTGGCCAGTTTATGATTAGATTGAAATGCACAAATATATAATTTTTTCAATAAATTGGCCAAGAAGTAACTGAATGATACTAAGTTTTGGGAGATAAAAGTCAAGATAATCATCAGATAAGTGTTTCAGAAGCCTTATTATCTAGTTATTCAATATAAAAACATGAAATAAATTAAGTAAAATTTAGAAAAAAGGCTCAACTTTAAAGGTCAATATCTCTGCAAACACTGAACCAAATTCTAATCTGTTTATGGGAAATGAAAGACAAGTTTCAGAAGAATAATCAGCTAAAAGAATATAAGATTCAAATAAATATAACCCTAATTCTGACTCTGCTTTTCAAATTTGCACAAAAACTTGAAAATTGATGATGAAAATTCCAACAAGATGGAGATAAAAGCCTACCTAAACATGAGATAAGAGTTTCAGAAGCCTTATTCTCTAAATATGCTATAGAAAAACATAAAATAAAATAAGTAAAATTTTGAAAAAAGGCTCAACTTTTAAGGTCAAAATCTCAGCAACCACTGAACCAAATTCAAAATTTTTAGTGGGAAATGAAAGATAGGCTTCAGGAGAATCTTCAGTTAAAGGAAACATGATTCTAAAACACCTAACCCTAATTTTTTACATAAAAACATGAAATAAAAAAAATAAATTGGGAAAAAAAGGCTTAACTTTGAAGGTCAATATCTCAGCAACCACTAAACCAAATTCAAATCTTTTTGTGGGAAATGAAAGGTAGTCTTCAGAAGAATCTTCAGTAGAAAGGACATTAAATTTGAATAAACCTAACCCTAATTTTGAGTCTGAATTTTAAAATTTTACAAAAACTTGAAAAGTGATAATGGAGATGAGAACAAGAAGAGTTTAATAAGTCCACTTCTATCCAGATAAGAGTCATGCATATATTTAATTATGAAAATTTCATAGAAGTAAAGAGATATCAAATAGGCATGAAAAAAAGAGATGAAACTTACCTTGATTTAAAAGTAGAAAAAATAGAGTGAGAAAGGTTGATGTTGGAATTTGGGGGAAATTGAATATGGATTAAGTGAAATGCATAAAGAATGTAAAATTTATGTGTTTTTATGATGCTGAACCAAAAAAAAGTGAAATAGGGGAAGGGGGAAGGGGGATAATGACCATTCCAAGGAGGGATGAAGAGTAGGGTGATGGAGCTAAAAAAAAGAAAGAAAAGAGGAAGAGAAAAAAAGGTTAATATTACCATAAAAATCAAAAATAACTGCTTGAAAAAGTTTAGATACAAAAAAGGAAAAAAAAATAGAAAAAATAATTACAATTAGCAATCAAAAAATCAAAAAAATGAAGTAAATGACTTACCTGCAGAGATGAGATGAGAATATAAATAAAACCAAATTGTTTTAGGGATGTTTTAGCAGAGAAAGAAAGGATATGAGGGATGAATGAAAAAATAAACAGTGGAAAATTTTTCAATCTCACGTTGTAGACAATCCTATAGTACTAGCTTTAGGCCTTGACCAAGGGAGTTGGAGTAAAACTGAAGAGAAAAACCCCTGTCCCTTTGAGAAATACCAGGTGAGATTTATTTGTTAAAGCATATTAGAGACTGTTACTATACCCCTTCCAACACATTTCTTGACTGCTTAACAAGTCAAGACAGTAACCACTAGCAGACCACTGACAACCAAAGAACCAGAAGCCAGAAATGCAGAAAGATCCACACCAGAAAATCAAAAAACTGTGCACTTGTTTCACAGAAAACAGCAATAATACTTGATGCAGGTTGAAAAGCTACAACAGAAAAACCAGTTGCCAAGGTTGAGTTCAATGAAGAACTCACCTTGCAACAAACACAGCCAATTTTGGCCAAAAAACAGTGAAAACTGAGTGAGAAACAATGATATAATTACCAGATGGTTGTATGATAATTAAAGTTTCCCCTAACTGTCCTATTTAGTATGTACACACAGACCACCATCTAAAAAATCCATGCACAGCAACGAATTTGACGCTTTTGACAGCCAAATTAAATAAAAACCCTCTAGAAATGCTTCCAAGCCTTCTATAACTGAGGCGGGTGTTCGGCCTACCTAGAAGCAGCCAGACCTCCCTGAGGCCAGAAAACCACCAAAAACCTCTAATAAAGCCCAAAATACTTGGAAAAATCCACCATGACTACTAAAACCCTTAAAACACAAAATTATACTATGAAAACATTGAGACATAAAATATAGAGCCAAATTAGCTCTACTTAATGATACTAAGCACTTATCCCTAAGACTTAAGGTTAGCCTGTAAAACACGAAAAACAAAATTAAACAGCTATCTTTTAAAAATGAAAAGTGAGCAAATGACCCCTTAAAACTTTGAATATGAAAAATGTTATCAAGACATGAAATATAGAGAAAAACCGGCGCTATCAAATGGTAGTAAACACATACCCATAGTTCTAATATTCACTGAATAAACCCAGAAAAACACCCAATTATTCAACTAATGTCAATTAAGATATACCAAAACAGTGCCAAACAGCCCAACAAAGGCCTCTTCCAATGTTGGGAGACCACAAAGTTGAGCTGGTGAAGGAAAAAAAATGAGACATCCAAACAAGAGCCATTCAGTTTAAATTAAAAATTAAAATGATTATGCAAAAAACAAAAATACCAAAACAAATGAATAAATCACACAAGTTGAACATTTGGACAGTATGAAAAAATAAAATAAAATGGTTGTGTTTAAAAATGTTGGAGGGTGATTGGAATAATGACAGAGTGTATGCTGGTGAAAAGAATGTTTTGTGATTCAAGGGAGGGGAGATCTGGTGCAGGTTTAGGATTCTCTTCTTCATAAAGATAATTATAAAGACATATATGCTAAAGTGTCTTTCAAACCTGAGTCAGAATCAGAGTAAGAAGCTAAAGTAAAAGTGACAGAATTTTTAGCTAAGTGAATATGCTTCCTAGTAGAGAGGTGCTTCATTATTTTTGTTAGAAAAGGTTGTTGGTAGAAGGTCTAGGTGATGAGTGGGAAGTAGAAACTTGTTACCAAGTGAGCAGGTGGGGTTTGTAGATAGAAAAAAATATTATGTGTTTGCCACTACAATTAAGTAGCATAGAGTGAAGAGAGACATAAGGATGGCATCCAAGATTATATTTCATGTGACTTTCTGACAAATCAATAATGGATGTGATGATTTCAGGATCAGGAACTATGAATAGAAATAGGGGTATAAAAAGGTGAAATAATGCATTATTGTTCTATTCTTATCCACTAGCCCTGGGGGTAGTGGATAAGAATCTTCCACAATTAATTATGTCTGATCCCAGCAAAAGAAGTTCCTGATCCCTAATTGTGGATCTCTGAACATTGATACCCCCTATTGTGTGGGCCCTGGAGAAGCTTCATTAATATTTGGAAGACAAGATATTTGAATTAATAACAGATTTCAGTGCAATATAATGATTACTAAACATGAAAACACCAAAGAGACACATTTTTAGATGGAAACTAGCTGTACAAGAATACAGAGGAAGGATGACAATCACACATAGAGCAGGAACCTTTCATTCTTATGTGTATTTGTTATTGAGAATTCCATTGCCAAATGATACTGAAAATCCAGTATATTTGCCTAAAAATGAGGTGATTCATATAACTGTAATTTATATAGTGTATTTAGAGGAGGAATTTATGCAAAAAATATTAGAAAATTATTTATCCAATAAATACTTGTCTAAATTTCCAACCATCTTAAAAAATCCAACAAATGCCTCAATAGAGGGTGTCAGTTCTGGAAAATCTGCAGTTAAATTTGACCAAATCAACATTTATTAGAAGGTACCAGCTCTAGCAAATCTTCACTTAACTTAAGGGGGGATTTAAAACCAAATCAGCACTTGAATTTCACAAAAAAGCCACTTATTTCAAAAATGGGTGTCAGTTATGACCTCAAATCAGCACCTTTTTCCCAAATTTTTTTTCACAACCACATGTTGGACACATAATCCCTGTCACATGTGACATCCTGGCCTCCATTCTCTCATCAGTCTTTGGAACACACCCCTCACTGAGATTTGAAAAATTTTATTGTGAAATTTAAACCAGGCAGGTTTTTTCCTTCTTTTTTATGTTTTCAACATCTTTATCTCTTTTCTTACAACATAACAGGTTAATAATACCTCCCAGAAAATCCAACACTCAAAAGGAAACTCAAAAAATGCTTCATCACAATGGTCTTACCATAATGCAAGCCCCTCACCTGCAAAATCAAAGTCTGAACAACTAAAAAAGGAAAATTATCTCATCATCATCAACTTCCTCAAAATTAAATCAAATTATCACCACAGAAAATTTGGGGGTGAACTTCTAGCAGGTCTCCCTCTTTGAGCTCCATGGTGACCCTATTTTATTCCATATATTGAACCCACCATATGTACCACATTGAGAAAAAATTATAATGACATTTAGTCTGAGATTTGCCCTTGATTGAAGCCCAGTGTGTCCTATGTTGAGCACAAGTTGACCCAAAAAAACCCTAATTTGATCTCTCATTAATCACACATTGAGCACAGATTGGTCTAACATAAGCATTATGTATGTGTACTCAATATGCATTATTCATACATACTAAATATTTGAAATTCATACATATTCAGTATCTTTTATGCATGCATATTTCTTAGACATTCATGAATTATGAAGAAATAATAAGCATGCATATTGCATATTACATGTTGCATATTACATATTACATAGTGCATAGTACATATTGCATATTGAATATTCTAAGTAGCATAATGTATAATGAATAATGAATATCACATATTACATATGTCATATTGCATTCTTAATATTGGATATTTCAAAATGCATATTACACAATGCATATTAATTTTTTAAAAATTCATAATCAATAATGAATAATAAATGATGCATAATATTTTTTCAAGTTAAATATTGCATATTGCATATTCATCCTTTTTTCAAGTCTCTTTGTTTTCTTTCACCAACTCAACATGAAATCACATATTTCAGAAATTGCATAATTTTTCAATCATTCTTTTTTTCTTTCATCACTCTTATCCATTTCCTCCTCTCTTCTTTCATCCTTCAAATAATTTGAAGTCAATTTTTTTTCTCAACTCATCTCTCCAGATAAGTCATTTTTTCATTTTTACTTATTTATTTATTAATAATATTTTTTTTGTTTTTTGTTTTTTGTTTTTTTCTTTTTTGTATCTAAATTTTTATTAAGTGTTTATTTTTTTATCTTAAAGGTTAAATTAACCTTTTTTTTCTTCTCTCCCTCCTTTCTTTCTTGTTTTAGCTCCATCATCCTACTCTTCATCCCTCCTTGGAATGGTCATTATTCCCCCTTCCCCCTATTTCACTTTTTTTTGGTTCTATGTCATTGAAACACATAAATTGCACATTATTTAAGCATTTCACTTGCTCCGTATACAATTTCCACCAAATTCCAACTTAACTCTTTCTCACTCTATTTCTCCTACCTTTCAATCAAGCTAAGTTTCATCTCCTTTTTTAATGTTGATATTATATCTCTTTCTTTCTATGAAATTTTTATACCTAAATATATGTAGAACTCTTTTTTGGATAAATATTGACTTATTCAACTCCTCATTTTGTCATTTTAATTACCACATTTCAATCTTTTGTAAAATTTTAAAAATCAGAGTCAGAAATAGGGTTAAGTTTATTCAAATCTTATTTCCTTTTAACTGAAAATTCTTGAAGGCTATCTTTCATTTACTACAAACAGATTTAAATTTGGTTCTGTGTTTGCTATGATATTGACCTTTGATGTTGAGCATTTTTTTCCTAATTTGACTTTTTTTATTTCATGTTTTTATATAAAAAATTAGGGTTAGGTTTATTTAAATCACATGTCCTTTAATTGAAGATTCTACTGAAGCCTATCATCTTTCATTTCCCACAAATGGGTTTGAATTTGGTTCAGTGGTTGCTGAGATTTTGACCTTTAATGAAAAGCCTTTTTTTCAAAATTTCCCTTAATTTATTTCATGGTTTTATATTGCATAATTAGAGAGTAAGGCTTCTGAAACTCTTATCTGATGATTATTTAGGCTCTTATCTCTCTCTTGTTTGAATTTTCATCATCACTCTTCAAGTTTTTGTGCAATTTTTAAACTTAGAGTCAAAATTAGGGTTAGGTATATACAAATCTGATGGCCTTTTAGCTGAAGATTCCTCTGAAGCCTATCTTTCATTTCATGAAAACAGATTTGAATTTGGTTCAGTGGTTGCTGAGGTAATGGCCTTTAAATTTGAGCGTTTTTTTCCCAAATTTACTTTTATTTATTTTATTATGCATATCAAAAAATTTACATCATGTATTTATCTTTCCAGATTTCTCAAAGTACCTTTCTCTTTACTTATTTTTGGCCCTTTTATCAAGGTGTTTTTTTCTTTTTCTTACCATTTACATATTTCTAACTCTTTACTCATTTTGGCTGCCCTTATCAAATCAGTCAAAAGTCAGTTCAACAAATCAACAAGGTAAAAAAAGATGGTAAAAGTAATAAATTTATAAACCTTAAGGGAGATCAAAAAATTATGGGGATTTGTAAAGTCATCAAATATTTATTATTCTTTTATTTTTCTTAATAAATAAATCTGATATTTTAACTTACTAAACTAAAATAATGAGTCAACAGCCTTGTTTTGTATAAATTGTAATCATGACAACATTAATTTGTTTCATGGGGTTCCTCTAGCCTATACTTATGAAAATTCCCAATCTTAGATTCTAGAATGGATCTGCATTTTGGCTTGAGGAATTATCATTACTTTAAAACTAGTAAGTTTGACTTGTCTTATTGATTTATGTAATTATATTAAATTTTGGTGATTTTCACCCCTTATTTCAATAAAATTCAGGGGAGGGTATTGCCAAATTTTTAAATCTGACATGGAAAATTGATGACTTGGAAAAAATTTGGTGATACCCACCCCTTACCTTAATGAAATTCAGGAGAGGGTATTTCTAAATTTTCTAAACAGATATAGAATTTTTCTGACTTGGCTCTATTTATAAATGCATATTGGTGGTAAGGTGATAAAAGTATGTTGGTGATGAGGATTCTTGCACAGGTGTCAGTATTATTTTACCATCTGTAATTCCAAAAGTGTGGTATTTTAGATTATAGTAAGGAAAAATGGTTTTATCAGAATCCCATGATATAATTTTTTTATAAGATTAAAAGTAGCTATTAAGTCAGAAGCAAAAAAGAATATCCATTTCCTTACAGAGGGGACACATGACATTGAGCTTTTTGGAAACAGTAGTAATTCAATTCTCCAAATTATAATAATCAATACCAAAGCCAGTAGAAGTGGAAGCAAAATGAGCCTTTTTATATTTTTATTGATAAATTTTGAACCTCTCCTTCATTTTCTTATGATTGATGTCAATTCTCCCTTTTGTTTTCTTTTTTACTTCATTTGCCATCAACAAGAAGCCATTAAACTTAGATGACGGTGGACTTCTTAAGTCCAAAAAATTAATTATAATTTGATTTAATTTTGAGGAAGTTGATGATGATTATGAGATAATCTTCCTTTTTTAGCTTTCCAGACTTTGTTTTCTCAGGTCAGTGGCTTGGATTATGGGAAGACCTTTGTGATGAAGCATTTTTTTGAGTTGCCTTTTGAGTTTTAGATTTTCTGGGAGGAATTATGAACCTTTTATGTTGCAAGAGATGAAATTAAGAGGCTTAAAACATAAAAAAATAAGGAAAAAAACTTTCCTGCTTGAAATTTTGCAATAAAATGTTTTAAATCTCAGTGAGGGGTGTGTGCCAAGGATTGTTGAGATGATGGAGATCAAGGTGTCACATGTGACAGGGATGGGTTGGGAAAGGAAGGAATGATGTGGCCAACATGTGGTTGTGAAAAAAAATCAGGAAAAAATTGCTGATTTGAGGTCATAACTGACAGCCATTTTTGAAATAAGTGACTTTTTTTCAAAATTTAAGTTCTGATTTGGTTTGAAATCTGCACTTTAGTTAAGTTTGAATTTTCAAGGACTGAAACCCCCTAATTAGTGCATTTATTAAAGATCTACCACCAAACTATAAAAATGCATTGGAAAAAGGTGAATTCTCAATTGAAGTTGGATATATATATTACAGGAAAAAGCTAAGTAATGCTTATTCCTGCCCACAAAGAGCTATCTGAAAAATATTTGGAATTTATATGGTGAACTCAAATTATGAATACTTCTGGGTTCCCAAAAGCCATAATCTCTGAAAGAACCCAATAATTTACTTCAGAATTTTGGACTTTTTTGATGGAAGTTTTAGGATGACAATTGAAATTGTCTAGAGTAAACCATACACAAACTGATGAGCTATCTGAGAGAATGATAGAGACTCTGGAGGATGTGATTTGAAGATATTCTGCCTTTGGATTAGAATAAATAGAAAATTAGAAGTTTAAACATGAGTGGGTAACATTGAATCCTGGACTTGGATTTATTTATAATAGCACAACTCATTCAGTAACAGAGAAGAAACCGTTTGAACTCTGGCTGGGGTATGTTCCAGACACACCAATTAATCTTTTAAACAACTTTTCAAGTTTAGACATACACCCTGGTACTAAATCTTTCATTCATATATAAAATATGTGATCCTGAAGAATGCATTCAAAAAGTTTTTGAGTATGAAAAGAAAAGATGGGATATATCCCATTAACAATTTGAATTTAAAAAAGGAGATGAAGTCCTTATTTAAACACAAAATTTTGACTTACAAGGTAGTGTTAGATCAAAAGATCCTTTTGTGGGACCTTTTTTAGTCAACAAAATGGTTAATAATAATGCTGTGGAAGTCATACTGTATGCCCCATATGATATGAAAAATCCAGTTTCCCCTATCTCACTATTAAAACCTCATCATGAAAAAGATTTGGTTTTATTTTCAAAAAGAAGAGGAAAGCCTAAAAACCAGCCTGAGGAGCTTGTGTAAAAGCAGAGATGGAGAAAATACTTAAGAAAATAATCCTTACTAAAGAGAAAGGGGCTGAGTATTTATTAAGATAAAAGAAAAAATCAAGTGAATTTGATAGGTGGATACCTGAAAATCAAATTTCTGTTCTATCCTCCCTTCTTAAAAATATAAACAGAAATAATTTTCTGTCAAGCCTGCTGAGAGGTTAAAACCAGTACTCATAATATTTTATTATTTTTTATTTATTTAGAGAATTAATCTTTAATGCTACATACTTTCTGAATACCTAAGAAATAAAAAAATCAAAATGTGTATTTTATCATTTTTTTATTTTTTATGGGTGGGAGATTTTTAGCCTAGATATTTCCAGGAATGAGTAAAATAACCAGATAAAATATTCTAAACGCATGTATTGCCCATGGGGAGAATAAGTAAGTGTATACAATATATATAAATAAGTGAAATAAGTCATTTAATACACTATATGTCATTAGAATACCTTAAATACATGCATATATCCACCTTTTATAGGTCTTATGTACTTGATTATAACTGGGAATATATTAGAGAAATTATAAGTACCTTATAAATAAGGTTACATAGCTTTTAAGTAGTTTTAAAGGTATTTTCTCATTATGATAGTGAAATAATTGATAAATGTGCTTTAAATCACTTAAATGTTGGATATATGCACTATAAACTTAATTATAATTAAATTCACTTAGAAAGATTAATTTTCCCTATTCAGAAAATTAATTTGGCTACTTAAATGTCTTAAAATAAAAATTCTAAAAATTAATGATTTTCATGTTAAAAATTGCTTATGTGTACTGGTATTATGCTGCCTACATTCACCCCACATGCATAGCTTCATCATTAATAATTTTAGTAACTTAATGCTAAATTACCCCCAAAGTGTATGCTCTATATTTTAAAGCATTCTAAAATAAGAAAGAGGCGCTTATTAGGTGTCCTGATTTCATTATTAGTGCATTTACCTCATTTTATGAACTAATTTCATTAATAAATTAAAAAATGGCACCCAGATCTCACAACCATTGCCAAGGGGTTCTTTTGGTCTAGAAGATTGGTTCGAGGTTTTTTCGAGGGTTTTAAGGGTTTTAATGGTCTCTCAACAGAAAGTAAGTTTTTCTAAATCAATATGATTAATTTACTCATATATAAGAGGTAGATTTTAAATATTAATATAGATTATAGACTAGAATTACACTATTGTAAATACTAATGTTATAAAATATAGAAATAAGTGTTGTTTTGTAAATGTGATAATAAAGTAAAGTAATTTAAGGAATGTCTTGAAAAGCACAAAGTAAGAGGCCTTTTATAGGCAAAACATGAGGGAATAAAAGATACGGAATTTACTCCATATACTGTAAGAATGTGAGAAAAAGAATGACTAAAAGGAGTACATATATGACATAAGAAATAAATAAACTGGTACATCAACAAGGGCATCAAATTTATTAGCAATAAAGTTTGAGTTCGTTGGACTGTCACAATTAATTACACAATAATTAATTAATTATATTACTTTCACGGGATTCCAGATCTCTCACTGAGGTAATATAATTGTTTTAAAGTTTTTTCATTATAATTTTATTATTAAATTTTATTCCCATTGACTTATACTATTGAGCACGGTGTTATGGAGTAAAATTGTAGGGGACATTTTATTTACACTAATTAATTATACTACTTATTGTACTTAACTAGTTAATTGTAAGTAATACTTAAGTATATAATTAATTATTAGTAAGAAGAAGGGGTGTGGCTTCAACTCAGTAAAATAATCAATTATTTTACCAGTTAAGTCTAGTAGCCTGGCTGACACTCCCTCACTCTAAAAAAAACAATAAAAAAATGCTATGATTTTTTCTTTTTATTCTTTTTTAGTAGAGTAGGAAGATTAGATATCTCCTTCCCAGGTATCCAAGAATCATATTCAGATGATTTATTCTTGAATCTCAATAAGTATTATGTACCTTTTTCAGCAGTGACTATTCTGTCATTTAGAATTTTTTCGATTTCTGCTGTTTCAGTGATTTCATTTGGGGTTTTCTTTGGTCTTCCCCACCTTTTTGGAAATAAATCACTATTGGATGTGTAAGTTTTCAGAAGAGATATTGGAAAGACAGGATGGTTTCTGTCATATGGAGAATACAAAATAACCTCAACTGCATTATCTCCAATCATTCTTCTGACAACAAATGGACCAACAAATGGGTCTTTCAATTTGTTATTACCTTGTAAGTTGAAGTGGACTGTAGAAATCAACACTTCATCACCTTTGTTAAAAGTGTATTCTTTATGGGATTTGTCCCATCTCTTCTTCTCATATTCATATGATTTTTCAATACATTTATGAGCATGATTTCTGCATAGTTGTTGCATTTGAAGAAAAGACTTTACACCAGGATGTATATCCAATTTAGGTATTTTGTTATTGAGAATTTGGGCAGGAGTGTTTTGAACATATCCAAGCCAGAGCTCAAAAGGCTTTCTTTGAGTAACACAATGAACAGTGCTATTATAAGCAAAATCCAACCCAGTAAGTAATGTAACCCAATCATGAGTGAATCTGTCATTATCTTTATACTCAAGGCCAAAGGCACAATATCTTCTTATCATTTCCTCTAAAGTCTGAATTATTCTTTCAGCTAAGCCATCAGTCTGTGGGTGATGGGCCGTAGAAAGTTTCAGATCACAACCACAAACATCCATCAGAGACATCCAAAATTCAGAAGTAAATTTAGGGTGCCTGTCAGATATTATGGCTTTAGGAAAACCAGCAGTATTAAACATATGAGACCACCATAAGAAGGCTAATTCTTTAGTGGAAACATCCTTGTGAGTAGGGATAAATTTACACATTTTAGTGAATCTATCCACAATAACCCAACAAGAGTTATAACTGTCTTTACCAGCAATAGGTAATCCTGTTACAAAATCCATGTTTATTATCTTCCATGGTGCATCAGGAGGTTCAATATGTTGCATTAATCCTGCTCTTTTACCAGTTAATCTTTTTGATTTTTGGCAAGAATCACAAGACTCAACATATAATTTTGTGTCTTCAGACATATTAACCAACCAAGCATTGTTCTTAATTCTGATCATTGTTTTTTCAAGATCAAAATTTCCAGCTAATATGTCATCATGACAAATTTTCAAGATTATTTCCCTCATAGAAGGAGGAATAACAATAACATTACTCAACTTTCTCCTATAATATAGATATCCTTCATCAATTGAAAATTTACCTTTTTCCAAAGCCTTCTGGTACTTTGGTGGAAGGGTTTTAATTAATGCTTGTATTGAAGCATTCTTTAGATCATTTAATATGGTGAATAACTTTTTCAAGTCAGTGTCCTTATCATATGAATCCAGAATAAGCTGTAATAGCTCTTCCTACATATCAACCACATATATCCCATGTATATGAGTAATTTCATTCTCAGGATCATAAGCAGGATTAGAGTCATTATTTGGTAAAGGTAACCTAGATAACATATTCACATTTGAGTGAACAATACCAGCCCTATGAATAATTGTCATTCTCCCTCTGTATTCTTGAACAGCCAACTGCCATCTGAACATATGTCTGTTTGGTGTTTTCAAGTTTAAAAGGGATTTAACTGCACCGCAGTCAGTGACAAGTTCAAATTTCTGGTCATCTAGGTAATAATGAAGCTTTTCTAGAGCCCACACTACAGCTAAACATTCTAATTGTGTAGCACCATATTTCAATTCACTATTTCTTAAGGTTCTTGAAATATAACAAATTACTACTTCTGAAACTTTATCATTTATCACTTGTTTTTGATGGAGGGCAGCACAAGACCAATGAAACTGGCACCAGTGTACAAAACAAATGGTTGATTAAAGTCAGGTAAAGCAAGAATTGGTGCTGACATCAAACAGTGTTTCATAGTGTCAAAGGCTCTTTGTATTTCACTATTCCAGACAAAAGCAACATCCTTTCTAGTTAATTGGGTAAGGGGTAAAGCTATGACTTGGTAGTTTTTAATATACTATCTATAGTATCCACACATTCCCAAAAAACTTTGGAGCTCTCTAACTGTAGTATGAGCCTTTACCTGTTGTATGGCTGCCACTTTGTTTTGGTCAACACATATCTGTAAGCCTGAAACAACATTACCAAGAGCTTTCAAAGAATGGAAACCAAATTTACATTTCTTCAAAGCAAGTGTCATATTTATTTCATCCATTTTCTGGAATACTTTACACAGGTGGTTAAGATGGTCCTCAAATGTTTTTGAGAATATAATGATATCATCAATATAAACCATCAGCCATCCTTCAATTATCTTCTGATGGAATGTGTTATCCATAGCTTTTTGAAAAACTGAAGGGGCATTTTTAGGGCCAAATGGCATCCTAACATACTTATAAATACCCATATGAGTAGCAATCATCAGAAAATTCTGAGAATATTTCTCAACAGGTACCTGGTGATATCCCTTGTTACCATCCAAACAGCTGATATATTTAGCTCCCTGTAAAGTAGCATGTATAGAGCTAATTCTAGGTAAAGGGTAAATATCATCAACAGTATAAGTATTTAGTGCTCTATAATCACCACATAACCTGGCTTTATCTTTCTCATAAGAAATTAGGACAGGTGAGATAACACAATATTTAAGTGTTTCAACTACCTTTTCAATAATATTCATTTTCAAAAGGGTAGAGATATTGTCTTCAATATATTTTCTCTTTGTGGGAGAAGCAGGATAAGGCTTCTTCTTTAAACTAGGTGGCATATCAGTTAATGGGAAAGATAATGAAAGTTTCATTTCCTCTTTAACTAATCCCAGTTCATGTGGCCCATGAGCAAAGGCCATAGGAAAAGACTTTATCAAGTTAATGATGGAATCTTTATCCTCACCAGAAAGTTGTTCTCCAAAAGAGGCATTGTCAATTTCAGACATAATGGCATGCATTTCTTTTGTAGATCTTCCTTTATATTAAACTACAGAATTACATGTGCTCAATTCTGGTTTTAATAGTTTTTTGGAAGAAGAAATTTTAAATTTCCTCTTCCCATTCATTCCCATTGTGAAACATTGGTTTGAGGGATCCAAATTTATGCCATACTTGGTTAAAATATCATTCCCTACAATAAACCAATTGCTTAAGTTATCATTTTTCATGACAAAAAAATCACAAATAGCTCTTACAAAACCATGGTTATATTTAAAAAACACTGTGGCTTTGTATTTACCAATGGGGGACAAAACAGAGCCATACCCTCTCCAATTTTCAGAAATGATAGGCATCAGTTTTGATTTATAGTCTTGATCCACTGAAGCAAGTGCTCTTTCAGAAACTACACTTCCTCCAGCTCCATAATCCAGAACAACTTCAATTCTGGTTCCATTAATCAAGACTGGTGCCTTGAGAGGGGCAATAACAATTGAGTTATCCTCAATGTTCTTTATTATCTCAGCATCTTCAACTGTAGATAAAGCATTATTATCAATATCAATAGTATTTAAATAATGAATATCCTCTTCCAGCATCAAGATTTCTTGTTGAGATTCATATGAAATATTGCTGGCACAATCACTTGACGTATCATCCAGTGCTACTGTGTCATCAGCATGCTCCTCTGTTTGTTCTACAAGATTTATTTTCTTGTCACAAACATGGCCTTTCTGCCAAGGCTTGTTGCACTTGAAGCAAGTGTTTGTTGCATACTTTTTTGGTGCAACAGGGGCAGAAGGTTTACCAACCTTTTCCAGAGGTTTCTGTTGGTAAGTGGAGGGTTTCTCTAAAGGGGTCCTAGGAATGAATCTTCTGGCATCATACTTGTTGTTTAGAAGGATCTCATTGCAAGTATTAATGAAAGAAGAGGGTTCTCTGGAGAACTCAGTCCTAGCCACTATCAAGTCTCTCAGAGACATTGGTAATTTATAAAGGATCCTGTCCTTCCATAACTCAAACTCCATATTTGGGTCCATTTCCCTTAAGATTTTTACAAGTTTCATTAAAAACTCAATAGGTTTATCAGTAGAAGAGCTATATCTAGTTTCCTCATACTGCCTTTGTTGAGCCATTATGAACTTGGAGCCACCAAATTGTGCTTTAATCAATTTCTTCCAATCCTCCCATGAGTAGTCATTCCCATCCAGGAGAACAGATTCATACCACATTAGGGCAACATTAGTAAACAAAGAAATTAACTTGGACACAATTTCCTCATCTGGGAGTTTGTAAGAATTTTTTAAGTTATCAATTCTGCAAATAAATTGTTGCCAATCAGAGGAAGAATCACCATCAAATGTTGGGTACTGGTCAAGTTTTGGAAAATTCTTTTGATTTGAAGGAGTCTCCTTAGTACAAGCTTATTTCTGAGTAAGGAGCAGCTGTAACTTCTCTAGTTGGGAAGTAATCTCATTGTTTAATCCCTCTGTTAAAGGTCCTGGTGCATCATTAATTTTTAATGGAAACTCAGGGGTATCAACATGTATTTCTGGAACTAATTTACTTTTAAATGAACTAGCCACAGGTAACTCTGGAGCATCCTGTACTATTTGTTCCTTCAAAGAAATTTCAGAATACATTCGATCAATAAACAATGAGTTCAATTTCTCCTCAATGGTTGTTAGTCTAGTTTTCAATCTTGGAAGACTAGATAAATTCTCATCGATTGTTGCAAAAGATAACTGATTCTTATTTTGAAAAGATGAAAAATGGTCATTCAATCTTTTCAGATTCATCTTATTTATCTCCACCTCCTGGCAACAGGAAGATACAGTATCTTTCAGTTTAGACAAATCATTTTTTATATTTTGCCATAAAGCAACTTTCTTTTCATGGGTTGCTTTGTAATGAGACAGTTCATCAGAGACTCTCTGTGATTCACTTCTTAATGCTTGATAACCCTGATCAGTTAACAAACTATTATATCTCTGAGTCAATTGCATGTTGTTCATTATATGGTTTTTTTTGGCAATAATATTTCTCAAATATTCATCATTGATGTTAGCTACATCTGGAGTGTTTCTCAGTAAGGAAACAGAGTAACTTTCCAGAATCTCATAAAACTCAGGGTCAAGAGTTTCATGAATTACATCCATATCAGGGTTAATCATTGAGGTAGCAATTAAAAGTAATGGATTAGATACATGAGTTATTTGTCTACTGCTCCCAGCCTCTACTGGTCTCAAGGTTTCTTCTTCCCTCTCAGATTTACCTGAAAGAACAGAATCAGCTACAAGAAATGGCACTTGAGAATCAATAGAGGGGTGTACCAGGGTTTGCTGGGTATGACCATATTGGGCTTTCTTCTTCTTCTGCCTCCTTGATAGGGGTGAGAGGTGTGGGGTTGACCTGGCTGGGTCTTGACAGACCTGCTTAAGGTAACTGATGCTGATTTTGAGACAGGTTGTCCCACTGAGTGTTTAACCAGTCCCACTGCCACTTGGACACTTCCACCTTCTCTTGGGACTGGGGAGCCAATTGTTGTTGATCCCTGGGAGGAAGAGGTTTCTTCTTCTCTTGAAGAAAGGTGTCTATCTTTCTCACCTTTTCTTCCAGAGCATCTACCCTTGCCTTTAGTCTTAAGTTTTCTGTCCTTAGCTCCTTTATGTGAGTTGACAGATTCTTTACCTGTTGAGGCAATGGCATCTTTTTTATTCTGAAGCCTTTTAAAAGTTCATCTGGTGGGTTTATCACAGGCTTCTGATCCTGAGTTGTATCTACTAGGATTTCCACTTCTTCCATCTCTACATCCTTTTTGGGGCAAGGATTTATTAATCTGAGAAATTCTTCTTGTTAAAGGAGAACTTACAGAAGTAGGCTCATCATAATCAATCAAGTCTAGTTCCTCTTCACGTGCGGCAGAACCACTTTGGTCAGTCATTTTAAGATTTAACTGAAATGAAGAAAAGAGAAAATAAGATGAATTAGTCTTTATTTTTAATTTTTATTTAACAGAAGTAAAATAAAAATAATAATAAAAAATCTTTTTAGGATAAAAATCAACTAAATAAAATTAATTTATTAATTCAAAAAATAATTTAAAACCAGGATTATAATATAATCAACAGAAGAAATAAATTAAAAATTTTTATTAAAAATTTTAATTAATTATTATCAGGATTTAAACCAACTAATTTATTACCAGGACTTAATGTCAACTGAAGTAATTAAATATGAATTTTTATTAATTAAAAAAATTTTTATTGAACTGATCACTTAACTACCAGGACTTAATGTCAACTGAAGTAATTAAATTTGAATTTTTATTAAATAAAAAAAAAATTTTATTGAACTGATCACTTAACTACCAGGACTTAATGTCAACTGAAGTAATTAAATTTGAATTTTTATTAATTAAAAATTTTTTATTGAACTGATCACTTAACTACCAGGACTTAATGTCAACTGAAGTAATTAAATATGAATTTTTAAAAAAAAAATTTATTGTCAGGACAATTTGTCAACTGAAACAAATAAAATTTAAATTAATCAGGACAAAATGTCAACTGAAAATTAAAATAATTAATATTAAAATATAATTGTTTATTACTTCTGGGAATAAGAACACTATTGCTCTATTATTGTCAACCAGGAAAAATAAAAAAAAATATAATAATAAAATTAAAACCAAATTACCAGACACCTCCCCCTGTAAAATAAGCAAATTAATGCCACTTACAGAGTGCTGAGTAAAATGAAATACGTAACAAATGAAGAGTGCAAAGTAACCCACAAATAGTAATATCAATAATTACCACAATATATACGACATTTAGTCAGTATATGAACCTAATTTTTGGAGCGCGGTTAGATTACCATTCGCAGAAAAAAATTTTTGTCACGTGACGTATGACGTTCATCGTTTTCATCGCTCTCTTGTCTTTACAGGTACTCAAACGCCGATGGTCCCTTCAATTATACGCCTCAAATAACGTTGCGCCGTCAATACTTCGGGAAGGCTCCCAATTTTCAAGGGGTTCTATTGGTCTAGAAGACTGGTTCGAGGTTTTTTCGAGGGTTTTAAGGGTTTTAATGGTCTCTCAACAGAAAGTATGTTTTTCTAAATAAATATGATTAATTTACTCAAATATAAGTGGTAGATTTTAAATATTAATATAGATTATAGACTAGAATTACGCTATTGTAAATACTAATGTTATAAAATATAGAAATAAGTGTTGTTTTGTAAATGTGATAATAAAGTAAAGTAATTTAAGGAATGTCTTGAAAAGCACAAAGTAAGAGGCCTTTAATAGGCAAAACATGAGGGAATAAAAGATACGGAATTTACTCCATATACTGTAAGAATGTGAGAAAAAGAATGACTAAAAGGAATACATATATGAAATAAGAAATAAATAAACTGGTACGTCAACAAGGGCATCAAATTTATTAGCAATAAAGTTTGAGCTCCTTGGACTGTCACAATTAATTACACAATAATTAATTAATTATATTACTTTCACGGGATTCCAGATCTGTCACTGAGGTAATATAATTGTTTTAAAGTTTTTTTATTATAATTTTATTATTAAATTTTATTCCCATTGACTTATACTATTGAGCATGGTGTTAGGGAGTAAAATTGTAGGGGAAATTTTATTTTCACTAATTAATTATACTACTTATTTTACTTAACTAGTTAATTGTAAGTAATACTTAAGTAGATAATTAATTATTAGTAAGAAGAAGGGGCGTGGCTTCAACTCAGTAAAATAATCAATTATTTTACTGGTTAAGTCTAGTAGCCTGGCTGACAACCATGCTCAAAACAGCCTATTTGGTCAAGGATTTAACCATGCAAGTTCTGTCAAAAATCCTATAATACTAGCTATAGGACTTGACAAATTGTGTTGGAAAAAGAACCAGAGAGAAAATCCCCTTTCCCTTTGAGAAATAACAGATGAGATTAATTTGCTACAGATAACTGGAGACTGTTACAATACCCCTTCTAACAACTTCTTGACTTCTTAAAAAGTCATTAAAGTATCTCAGATGACTACAAACCAAAGAAAACCAGAAATGTTGATAAATCTACACCAAAAAACTAAAAACACTGTGCACTTGTTGCACAGAAAACAGCAATAATACTTGATGCATGTTGCAAAGCTACACCAGATAAAACAGTTGCCAAAGTAGAGTTAAATGAAGAACTAAATTTGAAACAAACACAACCAATTGTGGCCAAAAAAAAGTGAAAAAAGAGTTAGAAACATTGATCTAATTACTAGATGGTTGTATGATAATTGAAGTTGCCCCAAACTGTCTTATTCAGTATGTACACACAGACCCCCATCTAAAAATCTATGCTACAGCAACTAATTTGGTGCTTCTGTCAACCAAATTTCATAAAATCCTTCTAGAAGTGCTCTCCAGAATGCTTCCATAGAGGTGGGTGGGCTCCCTGAAGCCATAAAGCCACTAAAACCAACTAAAAACCAGAAAACACCATAAACCTTAAAATATACTAAAAAATTATCAAGAAATGAAATGTAGAGAAAAACTAGGACTATCTAATGGTACTAAGCACTTAACTCTTAGACTAAAGGTTAGCCCATAAAATACAAAAAATAAAATCAAACAGTTATAGTAAAAAATGATAAGTGACAAAAAGAGCCCTTAAAACTTAGAATATAAAAATATCATCAAAACATAAAATATAGAGAAAAGCCAGGGCTATCCAATGATAATAGCCTTGTCCCTGTAGCTTCAATATTCACCCCTTGAATCCAGAAAAACACCATAAACAGTCATCAATGCCATTTAAGATATCACCAAAACCATACCAAACTACGCACAAAGGCCCCAGCCAATGTTGGATGATCACAGCACCTGAAAACATTCTGCATTCAGTCACCCCACATTTCACATCTTATTTTGGGTTTCTCAATGGGCTCTTAGGCTATATTTCATATTTTTAAATGGAAATTTCAAAGATAAATTGTTATAATTAGTGTATAAATTTCTACTGTTGATCCTTCTTAATTATAAATTTATTATAGGTCCTTTCATTCCCTTATTTAGTCTTATATTTTAAAAATTTCAAGCATATAGTCTCTTTTTTGGTTATTACTATATTTTGATAGATTAACCCATGTTATTCTTGTATTTTTGAATGTGATATGATTCTTCTTTTCTTATGGTAGAGTCCTTGGGTTGATGGGAATGTGGAATTGGTAGTATAGAGCATCATTATCCATGAAGAGGAAATGGAAAGCAAAGGGGAAAATTGGGGATTCATGGGTACATAAGGAGGAGGTTTCTGGGCTATTATTCTACATTCTTTTACATCACCTTTTAAAAATATAACCAAACAATTATAATAAATATATATTAGTACTGTTAAAGTCTTTTAAATATTGCTTTTAATCATTAGATCTATTTTTATACCAACTGTAAGCTATAACCATCTATAATAAGGGGGATGAAATTACTGAGACCATTATTGAATTTATTTTTAATACTTAATTGGATTTGGACAACTCAATTCATACTGGACCATTAAAATCTTCTAGACAGCTGAATAATCAGGCTTTTAACATATTTGTACTTGAACTCAGCCTGAAAAGGAGTATTGGAAGTAAAAAATATTCAAGTAAAAAATTGTACTAGTGGGTGTAAAGTGAGGGGAAAATTCAGACAGCAACCAGTACTTTTAAGGCAGAAAAATCACTATTTTTAAAGAAGCAACAATGCTATTTTATATTAACAATATCAATATACTAAATTAGAAGTGCTTCTACTTACAAAGCAGAAATGTTGCTACAGAATTGACATAAGGAGAGCAGGGATATACAGAGTTAATGATGCATGGCTGTGGAACTCCAAATTTAGCACACATTTTCAAATTCATATTGAATACTATATTAAAAAATTTCAGAAAATTTCCAATAGGCCTTATTTTTGAAAGTTGCAAAACATTTTCTAATTTGATTTTTAAAGTATGATTCTTTATGCTCTAATAAGATTCATGAAGAGAGAAAAAAAAGGGGGAAACCAAAAACCCAAAAAAAAATCAGTGAAAAAAACCATGTTAGTACTCAATTGAAAAAAGTTAAAATAACCTAACCGGCTGTAGAATAGGTGGTTTTACTGTCAAGTTAGCCAGCCCCATACTATTTTTGGAAAAGATGAAGCTTATTTAATTTTCTTTAGTCAAACTATCATCACAAGAGAATCAATTATGTTTTGTGATTTTTTTCACCCAATTGTTGGACCTCTCAGTCAATAAATCTATTAGGGGGTGTCAGTTCTGGCAAATCCGCACTTACAAATCCGCACTTAAATTTGACCAAATCTGCACTTAAATAAGTGCGGATTTCCAAAACACACTAGCCCCAATACTGGTGGATTTCAAAATGAAATAAGTCACTTATTTCACTCAAATCCGCACTTTTTCAACCAAAAGTGCTGATTTCACCATCAAGTCCCATTTCACTGATTTGTCAGCATCATCCCATTCATACGCAGCACTCCGCAGAATAACACTTCATAACTCAAAACATCGTACATCACTTACATCTTCATATCATATCATATAAGAGTCATGCCTTCCTCACTTTCAAATCGTGATAAATTACATAAAGCAATGACTTTCATGGCGCTTGAACTGCTCTTGGACTCTGATTCCGATTCTGATCTAGAAGAAGATTTTGTCGTTTTATCAAAAATGGCCAGGAAACGTTACCTTCTTCCCAGAAAGCCTCAAGTACTTCATACCCCCAAGTACACCATCCAAACACTTCTTAACCTATCTACACCCAGTTTTAGAGAGCTGTTCAGGACTTCTCAGGAATGTTTCCTTAAATTGCTTGAGCTTATTCAGGATCATCCCATATTTCACAATAATTCTCAAAAAGAACAACGACATCCTTCAATTCAATTGGCCATCACACTATGTCGTTTGGGTTCAAATGGTAATGGAGCCGCTTTGAAACGTTTAGAAAATGTCTTTGATTTAGGGTATGGTTCAGTTAACACTTATACCAAACGATGTATCACTGCCATCAACTCCTTGGAATCTCAACTTCTCACCTGGCCAACAAAAGAAGAGCGACTTGAATCATCTCAGGTTATGCAAGCAGATGGCTTTCCAGGATGTATTGGTTTTGTTGATGGTACTACTATTCCTTTGAGCCAGAAACCTGCTCAAGGTGGAAACAATTACTTTGACCGTAAAAAGAGGTAGATTATTTTTAACTCCTTTCATCCTCCTTGAAACTAACACAAACAAATATATCTTCTTTATAGATATTCAATTAACGTTCAGCTTATATGTGACGTAAACAAAAAATTTATATCATTCTTCGCTGGCTATCCTGGCTCATGTCATGACTCCTACGTCTTCCAAAGAATGCATATTTCAAATGAACCTGAAAAATTCTTTGATGAAAATCAGTATCTTCTTGCAGATTCTGCTTATGTGAATGGAAAGTATGTACTTCCTGCTTTTCGGGGAGCAGCTTCAGAAGACAGTCAAAATGCCAAATTCAACAATCATTTGGCAAAGTCAAGAGTCCGTATTGAACATTCTATTGGAATCTTGAAAGGCCGTTTTTCTAGTTTAAGGGAATTAAGAAGTCCTCTTAGAAATAAATCTGAAATGGAGGCGGTGATCAACTGGATTCTGTGTTGCACTATACTTCATAACCTACTTGCTGACCTCAAAGATCAATGGTTAGAGCTGTATGAAGATGAACAAGTTGATTCACCTCCGACTATATCCAACACTTCTGTTTCTCAATCAACTAGTATAAGGGCGAAAATCCTTCCAATAACACTCCAACATTTTTCAACGCAATTTTAATTTTTTTCTCTTTCTCTTCAAATTATCAATTTGCATGTATTATTCACTGAGAATGGTAAATTTTTTTGCATATTTTTTTGGTTTTTGAATTTGCTGTTAAAGTCTTATTTTTTTTTCTCTCTGTGTTTTCTTTCATCAACTCAACATGAAATCGTATATTTTCAGCAAACACCACGCAATATAGGGGGAGGACTTGCTAGCAAGTCTGCAACTTGAAGTCAGATGGAAATCAGATGGAACTCAGACTGAAGTAATACTGAACTTTCACTTGAAGTATCACACAAATAACAATGGATCTATATTGAAAACATAGTGAAAGTGTGAGGATAACTGAATGGAAGCCAGAAAAAATCATTCCATGAGTCTACTCAATGCAAAGTATTTTTTGAAACAGCTTATTAAAATAATACTTTATTAAATTAATTTGATCAATAAAAATTGATTGACAATATTGCAATTCTTAAATACAATAATTTTATTAAAAAATTTCAGATTACATATAAAAAAAATCAGTGACTTTTTCTATTACTTACAACTGTTTTTACAGAATTGAAAACTATGTTTCAGCTAATATTTTATGGAAGTGAACTCTGTTCTTCGCCCGAAGAACAGAGTTCATCCTCCTATTTTCACACTCTGTTTAAAAAGAATAAAATGACTTACCTGGAGAGATGAGTTGAGAAAAAAGAAATATAAGTGAATGGAAGTGAACTCTGTTCGGTTTGGGACTAAGGCTGGAGAGAGGGGTGAGGAAGGGTGTATGGGGTAGCGAAAAGGTTGGGAAAGAGTTGGAAGGGAAGATTAAGGGTTCCGAGGCATTTTAAATGAAGAAAAGGGTCTGGGAGAGGTTGAGAGGGGTGAAATGGGGATCAAAAGAGGATGGCATACAATGGGGCTGGGAGGATAGCGAAAGGCATGGGGAGGGAAGACAAGCATGTGTTGATAGAATTGAAAGGGATGGAGATTGGTGCAAACAGAATGTGAAAATAGGAGGATGAACTCTGTTCTTTGGGCGAAGAACAGAGTTCACTTCCATAAAATATTAGCTGAAACATAGTTTTCAATTCTGTAAAAACAGTTGTAAGTAATAGAAAAAGTCACTGATTTTTTTTCTATGTAATCCTTGCTTTACGAGGAGACTTTTGTGACGAAGCAGATTTTTGAGTTACCTTTTGAGATTTGGAATGTCTGGGAGGCATTATGAAACTGGCACATAACAAGAAAAAAGATTAAAAAGTAGAAGAAATAAGTAAAAAAGAATGTAAACATGCCTGGTCAAAATATTGAAAATGTCAGGAAGGGGTGTGTGCCGAGGATTGATGGGTAGGTAGCGAGGAAGGTCAGTGTGTCACATGTGACAGGGATGGGGTAAGAAAGGAAGGGATGTTTTGTGGCCAAAATGTGGTTGTGAAAAAAAACGGGAAAAAAGTGCTGATTTGAGGTCATAACTGACACCCTTTTTTGAAATAAGTGACTTTTTTGCAAAATTTAAGTGCTGATTTGTAAGTGCTGATTTTGTTTGAAATCCGCACTTAATTTAAGTGCGGATTTGCCAGAACTGACACCCCCTATTATTTATTGGCTTGAGACATTTCAAAAAACTTTTATTTTGCCTCTGACAAATTAACTGTCTTTTCCATCTCATTTTTTTTCTTCTTTTTCCTATTATACTGTTTTTTACCATAATGTAACCTCCTTGCCCATAACAAAACACTAACTAACCATTGGTAACTCAATATTGTTTGTCATTATTTGTCATTTTTCCCCTTCTATAAACTATTAAACTTGTATTTTTTCTCCAACCAATTACAATTGAAAGTTCTTTTCTGAATACATAACACAAAAGCCTTACTGCTTCTACCAAAAATCATTTAAGATTTTTTTTCTTGGAAAACCAATTACTGCAATGTTTCTCTTTCATTAAAACCCCAATTTTTTTATTCTTATCAAGCTTAAATTCAAGTCAAAATAAAATATCCAGCCTGCACTTGTGTCAGGCAGTATTCCAAAAAAAGGCATACAAGAACCAAAAAAAAAAGCATGAAGAAAACAACCTGTAAAAACACCTGTGATTTTATATTGTGGTAAAAAGTATTTCTTCACTTGATATCCCCATTTTTCTTTTTAGGAGAGGTGGTTACATAAACTATGCCCAAGTAAGATATCCCTGATAGGAATAGTAATGCATGATTTGAAGATATTGAAGAGAGTGACATAAAAACCGAAAAATATATGTAAGAAAAATTTGTGCAAAAAAATTTGTTTGAGAAAAATATCTTGTGACCATGGGAAATTTTAAGTTTTTTTTTCTTGAAAAAAGATTTTTTATATTTTTTCACTATTTTTTTTGGGGGGAAAAGAAATTCTTGTTGCTGAAATGTTTTTTTCAAACACTTACTTTTCTTGCACTTAGTTTTCTTACATTTATTTTTCTGACCTTATTTCACTCCCTAAAATATCCCTGACTTGTGCATGAATATCCCCATTGGGGATATTTTATTTGGTGCATAGTGATTATGGTAAAAAACAGTATAAATTGAAAAAAAGGAAAAAAACCAAGATGGAAAAGACAGTCAACCTATCAGAGGCAAAGTAAAAGTCATTTGACATCACTACACCCAAAGTGAAATATACCCAATGGGTGTATTTTAGGTAAGTTGGGTAAATGATAAGAATGTTTTGTATTTTTTATTTGAACAGTGTTGGAAAAAACAGTTGAGAAATTATTCATCACCATGACAAAAATAATTCAGAGCACTGCACATCAGGTAAGATATCCTTGATGGGGATATACATGCACAAGCTGGGGATATTGTAGGGAGGGACCTCAGGTCAGAAAAAAATATTAATAAAGTAAGTGCGAAAAAATAAGAGTCAAAAAAAAAATTTGCAACCATGAGATGAAAAGAAAAAAAAGAAGAAGAAAAAAGGAAGAAAAAAGGAAGAAAAAGGGAAAATAAAAAAAAGGAATATAAAATTAAAATAAAATAAAATAAAATATATGAGAAAAGTAAAAATAAAATTCAAAAGAAAAAAAATAAAAAAAAAGAATAATAAAATAAAAATAAAGAAAAGAAAATTTAAAAAAATATAAAAATAAACGTAAAAAAATGTAAAAAATTAAAAAAAATGAAAAAAATGAAAAAAATGAAAAATGAAAAATTAAGTTAAAAAGTAAAAAAGTAAATATAAAAAAGTGAAAAAATGAGAAAAAAGAGAAAAATTAATGAGGCAAAAATTGAAAAAAATAAAAATAAAAATAAAAAAAATGCTAAAAATTAATATGAATGAAAAAATAAGAAAAAATGAAAGAAAAGGGAAAAAAGGGGAAAAAAAAGAAAAAAATATATAAATATATAAAAAAATAAAAAAATATAAAATATGAAAATATATAATGAATAGAGAAGAAAAAGAAAAAGAAAAAATAAAGATAAAAAAGATAAAATAAATAAAAGCAAAGCAATAGAAATGAAAGAAATGAGAGAAATGAAAATATGAAAAAAATTTATAAAAATTAATGAAAGATGAGAAAAGTAACTAAAAGATAAAGAAGGGGAAAAAAGAAAAAAAGAGAAGAAATGAAAATGAAAATGAAAAAATGAAAAAATGAAAAAATGAAGTAAGATAATAAGAAAAAAACAAAAAATTTAAAAAAAAAACAAAAAATTAGAAAAATTAAAAATTAAATGATTAAAAAATTAAAAAATTAATAAATTTAAAAATTTAAAAATTTAAAAATTTAAAAATTTAAAAATTTAAAAATTTAAAAATTTAAAAATTTAAAAATTTAAAAATTTAAAAATTTAAAAATTTAAAAATTTAAAAATTTAAAAATTTAAAAATTTAAAAATTTAAAAATTTAAAAATTTAAAAATTTAAAAATTTAAAAATTTAAAAATTTAAAAATTTAAAAATTTAAAAATTTAAAAATTTAAAAATTTAAAAATTTAAAAATTTAAAAATTTAAAAATTTAAAAATTTAAAAATTTAAAAATTTAAAAATTTAAAAATTTAAAAATTTAAAAATTTAAAAATTTAAAAATTTAAAAATTTAAAAATTCAAAAATTTAAAAATTTAAAAATTTAAAAATTTAAAAATTTAAAAATTTAAAAATTTAAAAATTTAAAAATTTAAAAATTTAAAAATTTAAAAATTTAAAAATTTAAAAATTTAAAAATTTAAAAATTTAAAAATTTAAAAATTTAAAAATTTAAAAATTTAAAAATTTAAAAATTTAAAAATTTAAAAATTTAAAAATTTAAAAATTTAAAAATTTAAAAATTTAAAAATTTAAAAATTTAAAAATTTAAAAATTTAAAAATTTAAAAATTTAAAAATTTAAAAATTTAAAAATTTAAAAATTTAAAAATTTAAAAATTTAAAAATTTAAAAATTTAAAAATTTAAAAATTTAAAAATTTAAAAATTTAAAAATTTAAAAATTTAAAAATTTAAAAATTTAAAAATTTAAAAATTTAAAAATTTAAAAATTTAAAAATTTAAAAATTTAAAAATTTAAAAATTTAAAAATTTAAAAATTTAAAAATTTAAAAATTTAAAAATTTAAAAATTTAAAAATTTAAAAATTTAAAAATTTAAAAATTTAAAAATTTAAAATTTAAAAATTTAAAAATTTAAAAAATTTAAAAAATTTAAAAATTTAAAAATTTAAAAAATTAAAAAATTGGAAAATTGAAAAATGAAAATATGAACTAGTAAAAAATGAAAAAATGAAAGAAAATAAAATAAAATAAAATAATTAAAAATACATAAAAAAATTAAAAAAAAGTCAAAAAAAATAAAAAAAAACAAAAAAAAAACAAAAATGATTATTGTCTTGTAAGGTAAGTAGGGATGATTTTTACAATGGTTGTCAAGAAAATTATATAATAATTGAATAGAGATGGAAAATTTAATCACTATACTATTTTAAATTAAATAATGTTTTTATTATTATTTTCATGTTGAACAGTTAATTTGTCAAATAAGTTACTAAGTAAATAAATAATGAGTTTGTATTTAATTTATTTCAATGATATGAAATGAATATATATATTATAATTAAAAAAAGTGATACTCTATAAGAAGAAAAGGAAAACCCTTTTATAGGAAAAGATAATACAATGTGAATTTTGTTGAAGTCAACAAAATCATTAATAAAAATTAAAAATTTAATATAAAAGTAATTTAAAATGAGGTGGGAGGATAAATTAAATGTTTAAGGTTAAGTTTAATAAAATATATAGAATTTCATTTAATGAAACAATTTACGTGGTAGACAATCCTATAGTACTAGCTATAAGCCTTGATCAAAGAAGTTGGAGAAAACCCAGAGAGAAAATCCTCTGTCCCTTTAGAAAAATAAAGTGAGATTTACCTGCTACAGTAAATTGCTTCCTGTTGCTAAAGCCTCTTTCCCAACACACTTGACTGCCTGATCAGCCAAGAAATTAGTCTCCAGACAGACTACCAAACCAAAGAACTGAAATGTAGACCAATGTCCACACCAGAGAAACCAATGATACTTGATGTAGGTTGCAAATCTACACCAGAGACAGCAATAATACTTGATATAGCTTGCAAGACTACACCAGAGAAACTAGTTGCCAAGTTAAGTTAAATGAAGAACTCACCTTGCAACAAAGGCAGCCAATTGTGGCCAGAAAACAGTGAAAACTGAGTGAGGAACAAGGATATCACCTCCGGATGGTTGTATGATAATTAAAGTTGCCCCAAACTGTCAGGCTAAGGTCAAGTACAAGGACGAGAACTAGCTTGAATAGTCAGTTGTCTACAAGATTTTAATGGTCCTATATGAATACTGTAGTTTTAATCCACTAAGTTGTAAAATATAATCAAATATAAAGGTCTCAGTAATATAATTCTCACTATTCTTATATATGGCTTACAATCTTTATAGTTGGTAGAAAAATAGATTATATAAATTCAGATACTATTCAAAAGTCTTATAAAAGTACTAATTGATATGTATTGTAATTGCTTTGGTTATATTGGTTAAATTGTAATGATAAAGAATGAAGAAATACAACCCAAAAACCTCCTCCCTTTATACACACTGAGTTCCCCAATGATTCCCTTGATGTACCACCCAATACAAAGTTAATGACGCCTCTAAACAACTAATAGACATGCCCATCAACATTCCCAGTAACCCATGACATAATTAGAAGAGTAACAACCGCCAAAATCCTGAAATAATAAGGGAAATCCATCAAAATTAAAGAAAAAGACAAAAAGAGAGTATATGCGTATAAAACAATAATATTAAAGATTAAAGGAGACTTTTTAAGGTTAATAATAGCTTAATATTAAGGGGGATTGACTGTAGAAATAATGGGGCTAATCCTGACATTATACTACGTGAAATTCCCATTCAAAAATAACCAAAATTGACTGAGAAACCACCCAAAAACTTAAAAAAGAGCGTGAGATGTGGGGTAACTACATGCAGTTCTTGGAAGGCTCTTGCACGGGTAAATCCTTGACTAAAATTAGGCGAATTTAAGCGTGGTGATGAAATAAAGTGCCAAGAGTGAGGTTATTAATGAAATTAGTGCATATAAACAAGGTCAATGCATTATTAATTAAGCTAGGACACTAAATAAGCGCCTGTCGCCTATTTTAGTGTGTTTCCCCACAGTGGGAGTAGAATGTGGGGTAATTATAGTGTGAAAAAGCTAAATTTGCTAAAAATGAAGCTATTCACACGGGAAAAAAGCAGGCAGTATGTGGCCAGTACACAGAAGCCATTTCTGGCATAAAAAACACCAAATTTGAAAAGTGTTATTTTTATGCATTTAAATAGCCAAATCAATAGTTCTAAATGAGCCCAATTGATCTGTCAAAGCGCAATTTTGATATTCTCAATTTTATAGCGCATATAGTCAACTTTTAAGTGAAATAAAGCGCATTTCTTGTTTTTTGCATAAAACAATGAATATAACAGCTTTAAGTGTACTTAAAAATTATGTAGCCTTATACTTAAGGTTCTTAAGATTACCCTAACATATTCCAACTTAATATTAAGTACATAAGACCTATAAAAGGTGGATATATGCGTGTATATAAGGTGTTATAATGGCATTTTTTGTGTATTATCATAATTTTACTTATGTATACTATTTGTGTACTCTTATTTATTATTCCCATGTATAGTTCATGTGTTTAACATAACTTATAGTTACTTTTTACTCAGTCCTGGAGATATACAGGCTGAAACTCGCCCACCCAAAAAAAACAATAAAAAAATGATAAGTTATACATTTTATTTTATTAATTTGTAATTTTCAGGTATTCAGAATAAATCTGTAGCATTAAAGATTTCAACTTTAAAGAAATGAAACATAATAAAATATTATGAGTACTGGTTTTTTAACCCCTCAGCTGGTTGAACAGAAATTTATTTCTGTTTAAATTTTTTAAGAAGGGTGGATAAATTAGAAATTTCTTTTTCAGGTATCCATTTATCAAATTCATTTGATTTCCCTTTAAATCTTAGTAAATAATCAGTTCCTTTTTCTTTAGTAAGGATTCTTTTCTTGAGTATTTTTTCAATCTCTGCTTTTTCCACAATTTCTTCAGGTTGCTTTTTAGGCCTTCCCCTTCTTTTTGGAAATAAGTCAGGATCATTTGCATGGTAAGGTTTCAATAATGAGATAGGGAAAACTGGATGTTTCCTATCATATGGAGCATATAATATGACTTCCACTGCATTATTCCCAACCATTTTATTTACTACAAAAGGTCCTACAAAGGGATCCTTTAATTTAACATTACCTTGTAAGTTAAAATGTAGTGTTGATATGAGGACTTCATCTCCCTTTTTAAATTCAAATTCTTTATGAGATTTGTCCCACCTTTTCTTTTCATATTCAAATGCTTTTTGGATGCATTCTTCTGCATGCTTTCTACACATTTGTTGCATATGAATAAAGGATTTAGTGCCAGGGTGTATATCCAACCTTGGTAGTTTATTTAAATGATTTACTGGGGTATTTGGTACATATCCCAGCCAGAGTTCAAATGGTTTCTTCTCTGTTACAGAATGAGTTGTGCTGTTATAAGCAAATTCAAGGCCAGGAATTAATGTTACCCAGTCATGTGTGAATTTCTCATTGTCTTTGTATTCTAATCCAAAGGCACAATATCTTCTGATCATGTCTTCTAGAGTTTGTATCATCCTCTCAGCCAGCCCATCAGTTTGTGGATGGTGTGCTGTAGACAATTTTAATTGACAACCTGATACTTCCATCAAGGATGTCCAGAACTCTGAAGTAAATTTAGGATCTCTGTCAGAGATTATGGCTTTGGGGAACCCAGCAGTATTCATCATCTGAGTCCACCATAGTAATGCCAAGTCTTTTGCAGATACCTCTTTATGGGTAGGGATAAACTTACATATTTTTGTTAATCTATCCACTATTACCCAGCAAGAATTGAAACTTTCTTTTCCTGCTAATGGCAAGCCAGTTACAAAATCCATGTTTATAATTTCCCATGGAGCTTTTGGCTGCTCTATTTGTTGTAACAACCCAGCTCTCTTCCCAGTTAATCTTTTAGATTTCTGACAAGAGTCACATGTTTCAATGTATTTTTGTACATCCTCTTTCATGTTTATCCACCAGGCTGTATTTTTAACTCTGGTTAATGTTTTGTTAAAGTCAAAATGACCAGCTAAGATGTCATCATGACAAGTACTCAACATTAACTCTTTCATAGAAGGTGGTATTACTATTACATTGCTTAACTTTTTCCTGTAATATATATATCCATCTTCAATTGATAGTTTACCTTTTTCCAACGCATTTTTATACTTTGGAGGCAAGGTTTTAATTAATGCACTCATGGAGGCATTTGTTGGATCATTAAGAATGGTAGATAGTTTAGACAAATCTTTATCAGATGAATAATTTTCCAATATAGTTTGCATAAACTCTTCTTCTAAATCCACTATATAAATCCCAAATATATGTATAACCTCATTTTCAGGTACATAAGCTGGGTTGTCAGCATCATTTGGCAAAGGACTTCTGGATAATAAATCCACATTTGAATGCAATGTTCCTGCTCTGTGAGTGATTGTCATTCTTCCTCTGTACTCTTGTACAGCTAGTTGCCATCTAAACATGTGCCTATTAGGTGTTTTCATGTTTAGTAATGATTTTACTGCACTGCAATCTGTTATAAGTTCAAACTTCTGGTCTTCCAGATAGTAATGAAGTTTCTCCAAAGCCCACACCATGGCTAAAAATTCTAGCTGTGTGGCACCATACCTTAATTCTGTTTTTCTTAAGGTTCTGGATATATAACAGATAACTACTTCAGATAATTTTCCATTTATTATCTGTTTCTGCTGTAAAGCAGCACCCAAACCTATGAAACTTGCATCAGTGTACAAGATAAAAGGTAGGGTGAAATCTGGCAGTCCTAATATTGGAGCTGACATTAAACATTCCTTTAATTTATTAAAGGCGTGTTGTCTTTCATTATTCCAAATGAAAGCTTCATTCTTCCTGATTAATGTTGTTAAAGGGGCTGCAATGGATTGGTAATTTTTAATATATTGTCTATAATATCCACACATACCCAAAAAACTTTGAACCTCTTTTACATTTTTAGGTATCCCAATGTTTTTAATTGCTGCCACTTTATTCTGGTCAACACAAATTTGTAATCCAGATACAACATGTCCAAGTACTTTCAAGGATTGAAATCCAAACTTACATTTCTTTAATGCAATAGTCATATTAATTTCATCCATTTTTTGAAAGACCCTTTTCAGGTGATTTAAATGTTCATCATATGTTTTTGAAAACACTATGATGTCATCAATATAGACCAATAGCCATCCTTCAATCATTTCCTGATGAAAAACACTATCCATCAATTTTTGGAAGACTGAAGGGGCATTCTTTGGGCCAAATGGCATTCTCACATACTTATATATACCCATATGTGTGGTTATTAATAAGTAATTTTGAGAATTTCTTTCCACAGGAATCTGGTGGTAACCCTTGTTCCCATCCAGACAGGAAATATATTTTGCTCCTTGTAAGGTAGCATGGATAGAAGCTATCCTTGGTAGAGGGTAAATATCATCTACTGTATATGTATTCAGAGCTCTATAATCACCGCATAATCTTGCCTTATCTTTTTCATAAGAGATTAATACTGGTGAAATGACACAATACTTAGGTGTTGTGTCCACTTTTTCAACAATACCCATTTCCAACAACAGTTTTATATTGTCTTCAATATCTTTCCTTTTTGCAGGAGATGCTGGGTAAGGTTTCTTTTTTAAGCTGCCAGGAATATTATCCAGATCACAGCTTAGAGAGATTTTCATCTCATGGTCTTTGACCAATCCTAGTTCATTTGATCCATGAGCAAATGCCATAGGATATGATTTAATCAATCTCAAAATGTCTTCTTGTTCAATTTTTGAGAGTTGAGGACTGAAAGAGGCCTTTTGGATTTCATTTTCCAATTCACCCATTTCATTGGTGGTTCTTCCACCTTGCAGTTGTTCTTCTCTAGGAGAAATGGCATATACTGAATTTTCAGAACATATTTTGAATTTTCTTTTACCATTCACCCCTATGGTGAAACAACTGTTTGCAGGATCTAGTTTAATGCCAAATTTTGTCAATAAATCATTGCCAATAATAAACCAATCACTACAATTATTATTATCCATTACTACAAATTCACAAACTGCTCTAACATATCCATTATTATATTTAAAGAATACAGCAGTTTTGTATTTGCCAATTGGATTTAATACTGAACCAAAACCCCTCCAGTTCTTTGTCTGAACAGGTTCTAGTTTTTCCTGGTACTTACTATCAAGTTTCATTAATGCATTAAGTGAAACTACACTACCTGCAGCCCCAGTGTCAAGAATGGCATTCATTTCTTTTCCACATATGATAATAGGTGCTCTGATAGGTGTTATTTTGTAAGTATCATGAGATACATCTTTAATTATTTCAGCTTCCTCTATGGAAGTTAAAGATGTGTCTGTATGAGGTATAGCATCATTCAGGAACATTATATCCTGTTCTAATACAAATATCTCATTTTCATTATCACTTTAAGATATGTTACTCTTGCAATCCTCACTGGATTCCACATTCTCATCTTCATGATTACTAGGTTCAGAATTCTGTGAGGTTTCAATAACATTTATTCTTTTCTTACACGTGTGACCTTTAACCCAAGGTTCATTACATTTGTAACAAGTGTTATTTTCTTGTCTCTTAGGGACAAGGGGAGCTGAAGGTTTTTTCTTTTCCACTGGTAACTTACTTGTAGTAGGTTTTACCACGTCAACACTTTGTCTGTAATTACTATACTTGGCTTCATACTTGTGTTTTAATAATATCTCATTGCATATATTAATGAATCCAGAGGTGTCTCTGACAGTTTCAGTTCTAGCTACAATAATGTCTCTAACTGATATAGGCAACTTGTATATTATTTTTTCTTTCCACTCTTCATAATCCATTTTTGGATCCATAGCTTTCATGATTTTTATTAAATTCATTAAGAAGACCATGGGTTTATCTCCAGCATTTGGATTATATCTGGCCCTTTCATACAGTCTTTGTTGAGTGATTCTAAATTTTGGGCCACCAAATTGCCTTTCAATTAGTGCCTTCCATTCATTCCAGGAGTAATTAATTCCCTCACTCAATACAGATTCAAACCATAATAAGGCCACATCTGTAAGTAAAGATATTAACTTTGAAGTAATTTCTTCATCAGGTAATTTGTATGAGAATTTTAAGTTATCAATTCTTTGTATGAATTGTTGCCAATCAGATTTTGAATCCCCATCAAAAGAAGGGTACTGATCTAACTTAGGCCAGTTCTTTTGGCTAGTTTTTGCTTCCCTAACCTGAGGAATATTGAGTAATTCACTTACTTTAGAAAGATGATCATTTATTTCATCTTTTACTGATTTTATATTCTCAGAGCCCATAACACTATGTTCATGTTCAATCATTGGTTTATCATCAGAGTGTTTCATAAAAACTGGTACTCTTTCTACATAAGAGGTATTATCTTTTATTGTTTCAGTATTTTTCAAAATGTTAGCTACTTCAATTTCTACTGTTTGTAACCTATCTTTTATCACAGGTACATGATTTAAGGTATCATTTACATTTGAAAAAGACAATTTTACACGTCCCTCTATGGTAGCCATAATATTCTGAGAGTGTTCTAATTTACTTTCTAAATTTCTAATCTCAGATTTTAATCTTTTATTCTCATTGATTAATTCATTATTTGAATTTTCAATAATTTTTAATTTATTGGCTGTGGTACTCAATGATTGTGTTAGTTGTAATAATACATTTTCTGTATTAATGTTTGACTCTTTTGAGAACTCTTCCAATTTTTCAATTCTCAATAATAATTTACTTATTATTTTTGATTCCATTGGATTCTCTTTTAAAAAATATTCTATTTTTTCCGTGTCCAATTCAGAAGACTCATTATCAGGGTCAAGATTTAATTCATTTGATTCCATTTTTATATTAATAGTTTTTTCCTTGTGATCAATAAAACTATTTACATTGTCCTCATGTAAAGACAAGTTTAACATATTCTGTTCAAATGAATAATCCTTTAAATCCTTATCAATAATATCCAATATTTCCTTATCAATCTCATTACCTATAAGTAATTTATTTTCAGGTTGATATAATTGATCATAAGAAGTTGGATGACTTACCAAGGTCTTATCCCACTTCCCCTGCCTCTCCTTGCCTTTCCCCTGTAAGGGTGACTGCTGGAGCCCTGCTGTTGAGGATTGTTGTAGTTTTGGGCGTACCAATCCCATTTCCATTTGCTTACTGTAATTTTTTGGTCCTCCTCTTGGGCTGGAGGTGTTGCTATGGAATTGTTGGGTGCCACTGTTGGTGGTTGAGTCTTTATGTCCACTAGAGCTTGGTTGACTTCTATGAAACCTTGAGCTGCTCTATTTTCCAGATTGTTGATCTGGTCCACTATATTGTTGACTCTTATTGTCAAGGTGTTCAGTAGGGTGGATAGGGAGTGAACTTGTTCTTGTAAAGTATTTTTTGTTTTCTTTATTGAAACCTGCTTTAAAAGCTTTTCCCTTTCCTCCAGAGACATTGACGGAGTGTTGTTGATTATGGGAGAGTCCTGGCCCTCCATTTGAATGTCCTGCAACAGGTCTTTCAGCTCTAGTTCTTAAGTTATAAGGTTTTGCCTTATTACTTACAATGTCATTGTTGTCACACATTTTTCGTGGAATTTTAGAGAATTGAAAGTTTAGATTTGAAAAACTTCAAAAAGGAGTTTAATCAGTATTTATTAGTACCACTGAAGACAATTTTATTGCTTACTTATTGGTATTTAAGTGAATTTTTAAGTGCCAAAAGTCAAATATGCTTTTATGTGGTCACTTGATTTAACTGGTCTACAATATGTAGCCGTGTATTTATATTTAAAAAAGAAAATTTGTTAGTAAGATTCTTTCCAAATATTAAATGAATTTTACAAACCAATAAAAAGGGATTAAGAGTCCTGTAAAAAGAAAACAATTAATCAGTTTAATTGGTTATCATCTGCAAAGATCACAAATTTAATTGGTCGATTGACAGACTCCCACTAAGAACAATTTTATGTTAAATTAGTGGTAAAAATTTTATCTGCAAAGATCACAAATTTAATTGGTCTATTGACAGACCCACTAATAACAATTATATGTTAAATTAGTGGTAAAATTGTTGATTCAATATCACAATTTTATTATATAACAGGGCTTCTTTTTCTGAAATCACTATATAAGTGACCCCAACCTGTTGTAATTATCCAAATATTTCTATAGGGATATTATTTACGTGCACCTTCTTTTGAAAATTTCACTTACAGGATTATAACAGAATTCTTGAGGAAAGGTCCCCAATTGTCAGGCTAAGGTCAAGTACAAGGACAAGAACTAGCTTGAATAGTCAGTTGTCTACAAGATTTTAATGGTCCTATATGAATACTGTAGTTTTAATCCACTAAGTTGTAAAATATAATCAAATATAAAGGTCTCAGTAATATAATTCTCACTATTCTTATATATGGCTTACAATCTTTATAGTTGGTAGAAAAATAGATTATATAAATTCAGATACTATTCAAAAGTCTTATAAAAGTACTAATTGATATGTATTGTAATTGCTTTGGTTATATTGGTTAAATTGTAATGATAAAGAATGAAGAAATACAACCCAAAAACCTCCTCCCTTTATACACACTGAGTTCCCCAATGATTCCCTTGATGTACCACCCAATACAAAGTTAATGACGCCTCTAAACAACTAATAGACATGCCCATCAACATTCCCAGTAACCCATGACATAATTAGAAGAGTAACAACCGCCAAAATCCTGAAATAATAAGGGAAATCCATCAAAATTAAGGAAAAAGACAAAAAGAGAGTATATGCGTATAAAACAATAATATTAAAGATTAAAGGAGACTTTTTAAGGTTAATAATAGCTTAATAATAAGGGGGATTGACTGTAGAAATAATGGGGCTAATCCTGACATTATACTACATGAAATTCCCATTCAAAAATAACCAAAATTGACTGAGAAACCACCCAAAAACTTAAAAAAGAGCGTGAGATGTGGGGTAACTACATGCAGTTCTTGGCAGGCTCTTGCACGGGTAAATCCTTGACTAAAATTAGGCGAATTTAAGCGTGGTGATGAAATAAAGTGCCAAGAGTGAGGTTATTAATGAAATTAGTGCATATAAACAAGGTCAATGCATTATTAATTAAGCTAGGACACTAAATAAGCACCTGTCGCCTATTTTAGTGTGTTTCCCCACAGTGGGCGTAGAATGTGGGGTAATTATAGTGTGAAAAAGCTAACTTTGCTAAAAATGAAGCTATTCACACGGGAAAAAAGCAGGCAGTATGTGGCCAGTACACAGAAGCCATTTCTGGCATAAAAAACACCAAATTTGAAAAGTGTTATTTTTATGCATTTAAATAGCCAAATCAATAGTTCTAAATGAGCCCAATTGATCTGTCAAAGCGCAATTTTGATATTCTCAATTTTATAGCGCATATAGTCAACTTTTAAGTGAAATAAAGCGCATTTCTTGTTTTTTGCATAAAACAATGAATATAACAGCTTTAAGTGTACTTAAAAATTATGTAGCCTTATACTTAAGGTTCTTAAGATTACCCTAACATATTCGAACTTAATATTAAGTACATAAGACCTATAAAAGGTGGATATATGCGTGTATATAAGGTGTTATAATGGCATTTTTTGTGTATTATCATAATTTTACTTATGTATACTATTTGTGTACTCTTATTTATTATTCCCATGTATAGTTCATGTGTTTAACATAACTTATAGTTACTTTTTACTCAGTCCTGGAGATATACAGGCTGACACAAACTGTCTTATTGATTGTATACACACAGACCACTATCTAAGTGCCTATGGACACCAAGGAATCTGGCGTTTCTGAGTGCCAAATCGATAAAACCCCTCTAGAAACGCTTCCCAGCCTTCTAAACCAAGGCGGGTGGTCCACCCGCCTGAGGCCGCCTGACACTCTGAAGCCAGAAAACCACCAAAACTTCCAAAAATACCCAAAATACTTAAAAAAATCTACTACAACTACTAAAACCTTTAAAACACATAATTAAGCTATAACAGCATTGCAACATGAAATGTAGAGAAAAATTAGCCCATTCTTATGGTACTAAGCGATTAACCCTAAGACTTAAGGTTAGCCCATAAAACGCAAAAAACAAAATTAAAAAGCTATCTTTTAAAATGAAAAATGAGAAACAATCCCTTAAATACTTAAAATCTGAGATATTTGATCAAGACATAAAATATAGAGAAAACCCGGGGCTATAAAATGATAGTATGTCCATCTCCGCAGTCCCAATATTTGCTAAATAATTCCAGAAAAACACCCAATTATTAAACAATGTCATTAAAGACATATCAAAACAATGCCAAATAGACCAACAAGGGGCTGCGCAAATTTTGGAAGACCACATCCTCCCTCCAATAGAGAATTTCCACTTTCTCCTACATCACAACCACCATGTTCAGCTTTCTTTCTAAATCTGCTTCTTATGGTCCTTGCCAATACTGCATTGACAACAATCTCATCTGTACCATCACACCACCACCTCATCCCTACAGAACCTCCTGTGATTCCTGTCACTCTAGGAAGAAGACTTGTTTCAGACCTGGTCCATTGTCCTCTTCAACATCTTTTCCTCCTCCACAACCTGATCCACCTTCTACCAGCACCAAAAGATCCAGACCATCCATCCTGATCCCCAGACTGGTCAAAAAATTACACCCTTCAAAGAAGAGTGCCAACCCTGCTACAACCACTAGCTCTACCATCCCAGGTCCTTCTGATGGTAAACCCAATACTTCTTTATACTGAAATTCAATCTGAAAATTTTTGAGTTCATTTCCATCCTGACAGTGATGAAGACAATGTGGGAACCATTGAAGCACCCCCACCTAATCTATTGCCCACCATAAAAGACAAATTCTAACATCATTCTTCTCAACAGAAGCATCTCATCCTAACTTACTTCCAATCCACACCTGCCAGGAATCCACAGGACCTTGAGAAAAGGAAGAATCTCATTCACCAGTTCAAAGCCAATGTTGAACATTTTGTTACATCACTAAATTCTTTTCTGTTATTGTTTCTTGCCTGAAAATATTGATTTAAAAATAAAAAATAAAAAAATTTCCTCAGTTTAAAGTTTTGGGGGACTAATCCTCAGTTTTAAGTCTTGGGGGACTAACAGCCCTCATTTAATAGTCTGGGGGGACTCAAAAACCCTCAGTTTATAGTCTTGGGGGACTCCAAAACCTGAATAAAAAAGACAGAGCCAGAGATAAAGACATTAAATTACCAAAGAAACAAACTAAAATTCTGGGGTAACTGTTCTACAGAGCAGCCAGCTCATCAGTTACCCCCACACTTGCCTTAACAAAATTCAGAGACTCCCCCTTGGATGACCTCTTCCAGAATCACACCAACTCCCATTATCAGTTTATAGTCCTGATGGACTCAACCCTTAAACCATCCTCAGTTTATAGTCTTGGGGGAATATACCATTTTCAGTTTAAAGTCTTGATGGACTGACCACAGTGTTCAGTTTAAAGTCTTGACGGACTAACCACGGTGTTCAGTTTAAAGTCTTGACGGACTATTCCAGTGTTCAGTTTAAAGTGTTGACAGACTACAGAACCCATAGAGGATTCAAATTCTTGATATAAAATTATAATCAGACAGTTTAAAGTCTTGGAGGAATACCAGTTTTCAGTTTAAAGTCTTGATGGACTAAAACACATTTTGCATATAAGGGCCAAGCCACCTCCATGCACAATGCTCTGCAGCCAACCTTCTGAACTTCCACTCTTTCTTCATTATCTACACATCACTGATAAAATTTTCATTCATCTCTTTTCTCTTCATTATTTTTCATTCACAGATCATGGCTAGATCCCCAGATTTTGACCCATTGGACCTTCCATGTTTCACTGCTTTAAAGGTCTATGCTTGTAAGCAGTGCATCCACATGTGCAAGCCTTGTACCTTCACTCTTCCTACTCCTCAGGCCATAATTCTATAACAGAGCCTGTGATTCTTGAAACTCTAAAAAGAAAAGATGTGAAAAAGTTCCCAACTATCCAATACCTCGGCCTTCACCTTCTCATAAATATATTTCCAGATCTCCTACCAGGTCACTAGAGCTTGGACTTGCTTCCTCTTCTTTATTTTCCACTCCTTCCAGAAGATCACACCGTTCTATTCCCAAAACACTCCCTAAAAGACCTGCTTTATCTTCTCAAGAATCTGCTTTTACCTCAGAAAATTCAGCCAAATCAGCTTCAAAATCAGCTCCCAGGCTGCTAGACCACATCCAGGCGGCCCGCCCGCCTTTCCAGAAAGCAAAAATCAGGCTCAAAACTCCCAAATTCAGCCAGATAACAGCCATAATACACAATTAAACACAAACAACTACACACAACCACCTCCTAGTGCTCCCAGAGAAATGCGTACACGCAAAATCTCTTCCTCAGACAACCCCAAAAATTCTAACATCTCTAGAAGGCCTGCCAGAGGATCTCCTGAAAACACTAGAGCACGCAACACTGCTTCCAAATAAAAATCTCCTGTTCCACCAAGAAGAACTAACTACAGCTCTCCTCTGGTCACCAATTACTCCTCTGATAGTTCCATTTCTTCCAGATCTTCATTCAGAAAATCACAATCAGCTTCTAGGTCACCTTCTCCTGATCCTTTGTTCAACAACCCTGGTACTCCACCACCAGTGTTCAACACAACAGGGCCAAGCAATAATAATATCCACAACAACTAAAGCAGCCCTGCTGATCCAACCAGGCCACAGGAAGGCCCTTCGTTTCCTTAATCTTCTCAACACCATATAGAGAATGATCATGAGAATCCATACTTCTATCTGGTTGATCCTCCTTCCACATCCATTCAACATTCTTCAACAGTCCAGATTCCGGCCGCATACAAAATTTGAAGTGCTCCCATTCTGTAAGTACTAAATTAATAAATCCAATTTCTTTAACAGAGAACAATTATGGATCTAATTCTTCTGTATATTTGGAACCTTGCTTCCTGAAACTACAATTGGGATTGGCCAACCACTAGAAACTACCTTAACGCTGGATTATGCCTACATGAAACAACACCTAAGCATGATGTGTTCAAAAATGCTTAAGGCCTTTGCTCTCCACGGTCCATTGAATGAGTTTGAAAAGAATCTGAGAAAACAGCTCCTTGATGACCACTGGAAGAAGTCTAGAATAATCAAGCACACCTTCCAACACTCTATCCCCGCTTCTTCCACTTCTTCCCAAAATTTACCTTCTACTCCGGTCCCTGACCATTACAACCCATATATGCTTTCCAGCCGCCTAACTCACAAAGAACACATTTCTTCCACCAATACTAACAAAATGCAAAAACACCACCATACTCCGGACCAACCACCGGAGTCTTCTTCTTCCAGACATTAAAAAAAGAATTAATAATTCACTAACTGGAAAGAAAAATAATAATTAACAGATATATATATATATATATATATATATTTATTTATTTATTTTTAAATTTTTATTTATTTTTTTATTTTTTTTTATTTTTTTTTATTTAAACAACTAACATACTAAAAAAACTTGAAAATAATAAACAAAATTAACTAAAAATATGAGAGGAATGGTATCTCCCAGCCAATTGATGAGCTGATCCCCTGATACCTTACCCACATCCAAGTGCACCTTGATGTGGATACACCTTTAAATAATTTTTAAATGAATTGAGATAAATTAAATTAAGAAAAAAATAATATAAAAAAGAAAATATGAAAAAAATAGAAATCAAAGAAAATAATAAAAAAAATGAGATAAAGATAAAAAAGAAAATAGCATTGCACGGCCAATTGATGAGCCTTTCACAACCAATGCTTGCCCACATCCAGGTGACCCTGATGTGGTGACACCATATACTATAATTTTGTGATTTTTCCCTCTTTATATCCTAATAACTCCCATAAAAAAATTAAAAGAAAAAAAGAGAAAAAAGAAAATAATCTAAAACTACTATCTAACACAAACATAGAAACAAAAATTAAAGAAATGAAAAAGAAAAAGTCTGGCTCCATAAAAAGTCCAGTCTAAGGAAATGATCACTGGGTGGGCTCCCTCCAATTAGTAAAAATGATGGGAGACCACCAGTAATACACCACTAAAACTAAAGAATCCAGTCTTGAAACAGCAAGCCAGTTTACAGACATAGTGGACTTGAAAACTGAATAACAAAAACCAGAACTAGGATTAAACTAGGACAAACAAAATACTTGAAACAGACATTTTGGGGTAACTGTTCTACAGAGCAGCCAGCTCATCAGTTACGCCAACACTTTCCAAAATAAAATCTAGAAGCCCCCCCTGGGTACCTTCTAACAAAAATACAAAATCCAACACATTAAACCAAAACCAATACAAGTGAAGAGTCTGGCACTTGAAGACCAAAAGAATTTCCAGTTTAAAGTCATATAGGACTTAGACCTGTGAAAATAAACCAATACTAGGGTTCAACCAAATTAAGAGGAGAGGTTGGAAACAGACAATCTAGGGTAACTGTTGATAGAGAAGCCAGCCCATCAGTTACCCCCGCACTTGCCAAAAGAAAATCTAGAAGCCCCACCCACAGGTACCTTCTAACAAAAAAATGTTTCCAACAAAACAGATGCACAGCATCACCAAAATTCAAAATTAAAGAATGTTCCATAGTTTATCCTCATTGTGGAGTCAATCTTCTTCACTTCTAGTTCCTCTAGGGTGAAATCTCTTCACCTGATCAGAAGTCACTCTCTTCTTTAAGACTGCGCCATCTAACTCCTCCAAAACATAAGAACCTCCAGACACCTGAGATCTGACTCTGTAAGGTCCGTTCCATCTTTCAGAAAACATCTTTCCCCACTGACTCTCCAAACTTCTATTATACGCCAAAACCAAACAACCAGGTTTCAAGGGATTCCTGAGTCTATGAGCCAACTTCTTGTCCCAGTAACTGACTGATTAATTTCTTATCTTCATCATTCTAGAGTATGCCTTCTCTTGACATTCTTCTCTACATTCCAAGTGTTGCAACCTGGAACAGAGCAAATCTTCAGTCAAGAATACATTATCCCAATCAATTCCAAGATATGAGACAGCTTCTAAATCCACTGCTTGAACAGCTTTCTGCCCAAAAATCAATTCATAAGGGGAATAGCCAGTTGTCCTTTTCACAGTGACCCTATCAGCAAATAACATCAAGGATAAATAATGTCTCCATTTTTCAGCACTATCCCCACACATCTTCACCAAAGCATTCTTGAAAGCTTGATGCCCTCTTTCAACCATGCCTTTGGATTCAGGATAATAAGGTGTAGCCACTCTGACTTTAGAGCCAATACTTGCCACAGCTTCTTTAAATTCAGCTCCAAACTCTGGCCCACCATCAACAGTCACCAACTTCACCAACCCATACCTAAACACCCATTCCTTCTTCAAAAATTCTGCAACATTTTTGGCAGTCAAATTCACAAGAGGCACCACCTCAACCCAACCAGACAAATCATCCCTGGCAACAATCAAGTATTTATACCTGCCCTCTTTGATATGGACAGAATCCAGACTGAATCTTCTAAATACAGTTGTTTCACCAGTAGCCTGGCCGACCTCTTTTGGTTTCAAGTGACTTCTTCTTTGCCATTCTTCACAAGATTGAACCCAACCCTGCACAGCCAACTTCATACCTGGACACCAAAATCTATCTACTACTCTTCTATAAGTCTCCCCGAAGCCTCTATGACCAAGGTCTTCATTCAAAGACTTCAACACTAACTCTTGACCCTTCTTCTGAGTCACCACTACCTGCAGATTTGGATGTCTCCTCCTCATCAACCTCCTTCCTGACACATAAAATCCAAGACTCTTCTTCTTGATTTCCACCCAAGTATCATCATCACAAATATCATGCCTCTTCAAGGTAAACAGATATTCAACCATAATAAAATAAAACCCAATCTGACACCAGTTCTCATCTTCAAAATCTAACAAAACAACATTCAAGGGTAAAACCCTGTCATAAAAATCTTCAGTGTACACATAAATAACACAACCAGCCCATCCAGGACACCAATCCCTAAACTTTGGTACATCCTTTTCCTTCCACTGAATTTTAAGAGAATCCAGCTCACCAACAAAAACACCATTTTCCAATTTTGAGCCATCCCAAACAACAGCCCTATCTTCATCAACAAAAACATCCTGATCACCAGAATCATGATCAGAAACAGACAGTTTAACCTCTTGGTGAAGGAGAGAACAATCTTCCAGTTTAGCCTCATGGGGGAGGAGAGAACAATCTTCATCACCCTTTGTGCTGGCCCTAACCACTGGAAAATGTTCATCAAATTCTTCAGAATCAGAATCTTCACCTTTGGGTAGTCTTCTTGATAATCCATCTGGCATTGTAAAAGTTTTACCTGGCTTTTGCACCAGGTCAAAAGAAATATGTTGAATAAATGCCACCCACCTAGTCATTGTAGAATTTGGAAGACTAGGTGTATTGATCATAAGAACCAGATATTTTGCGTCCACCTGCAGCTCAAAATGCTGCTCCCTCAAAACGGTTTGTAGCTTCTTCAAAATTTTTGCTACACCACACAATTCCAACTTTGGCTGAGAATACCTAGATTCCACCTCATTAAAAACCACAGACTCATACCTTACTGGCTTGACCTTCCCAGCTTTATCTTCCTGAGACAAAACAGCACCAGCAGCAATATAACTTGAGTCCACTGCCAGAAAATATTTCCAGCTTCCCTTCCATAATCCAACTTGTGAAGAATAATGTCTTCACCTACCACTTTCTTCAACTTCTGAAAATCCTCTTCACACTCTTCAGTCCATTCCCACTCTGCGTCTTTCCTGGTCAGCCTTCTTAAAGGTGAAGCCAACAATGAAAAATCTTTAATAAAACTCCTGACGTACACACAAACTCCCAAAAATCCCCTTACTTCCGTAGTATTTTTGGGCCTTTTCCATGACTGAGTTTTATTTACTTTCTTCTTTGTCATAATCCCTCCCTCCTTACATACAACATGACCCAGAATTTCCAGAGCAGTAACACAAAAACAAAACTTTGACCCAGAAACGGTCAAACCAGCCTCTTCAATTCTAAACAATACTCTCTCTAGAGTAATTGAATATTCCCAAACAAATCTCCTTATACCTGGGTTCTCCTTCAGCACCTCTTTTCCATAATCAGTGGAGGGTCCTTTAATTCCACCTTCATCAATAAAAATACCTGCATGAGTTGGAACCTCATCCTGTAAAATCCAAGCCATTTGAGCTTGACATACTGCTACTGAATTTGTTGCTCCTTGAGGCAACCTAGTGAGCTGAAATCTTCCCAGAGGAGTCTCAAACATTGTGAGTAGCTGTGAATTGGTGTGAAGTTCCCTTTCATCATAACCACCCATAATATCACCCAAACCATAACACACCCTTCCAGAAAAAGCTTCTACAAAGTCCTTCACACTTGGTGGCATCCCCACATCCTTGATAGTGACTCTATTCAAGGCCCTAAGATCATGCACCACCCTCAACTTCCCATTCTGCTTCTTAACACAGAAAACCAGACTTTAGTAGCTAGAAATTGATTGTTTTTATAACCCAGTCCTGACTCTTTCACTAATAAGCTTTATAAAATAATCCCTAATATCAGCTGGAATTGGAATAGGTTTGATTTGCCAAGGACCATGATAAACCACAGGAATCAAATAAGGTTCCCCATAAGAGTGTTTCAACACACCCCTTTCCTCTTCAACAAATGCCACCGCTTTCTCCTTGAGCACAATAACGTGCAACAACAACTTCTTTTCCTCATCAGACAACCACCCATCAGGACCAAAATTAACAACTTTCAACCTTTCCACAGTCACACAAGTGGTTTCCACAAAATCAGGAGAATTCTTCACGAGAGGAGTACAGTACGGATCTCTTGACAACGGAGGTCTCTTCAAAGGAGGATTCAAACCTACAGGCATAGGCTCATTGACAGGCCTAATCTTCTGCACTACCTATTCGTACTTTGTGGCTACACCGTCAACTTGAGGGATCTTCAGGACGTCTTCACCACCAGACCTGGAACAAAAACCAAGGGTTTCCCCATTGCTCACATATGTGGCCCAGGTAATGTTTTTGAAAGATGTAGAAGAAACCCTAGCGGTGCACATTTGGGAGGACTTACTGTTAGACCCCAATCTCACCACTCCACAACTTTTCCTCAATTCTACATTTTCATCCTCACTTTAATATTTTAAATTTTCAAATCTTGATTCATCTTTTGAATCACATCTTCTAAAATTATGCGGTTTATCCTCATGCCGGAGGCCCAAAAATTGATCTTGACAATCTTCTTTCTTCAAAAATTTGTGCAGTTTAACTTCTTGCTGGAGGCCCAAAAATTGATCTTGACAATCTTCTTTCTTAAAAAATTTGTGCAGTTTAACCTCTTGCTGGAGGCCCAAAAATTGATCTTGACAATCTTCTTTCTTCAAAAATTTGTGCAGTTTAACCTCTTGCTGGAGGCCTAAAAATTGCTCTTGAAAATCTTTACAAAAATAATTCTTTTCTTCTTTTTTGATTACCTTTAGATTTTTTTCTTGGTTTTCTTCAGTTATCTTGAAATTTTTATTTTCTTTTCTTGAGTTTTCTTTCATCCTACAAAAATAACCAGGGGTATCTCCAATGCTCACAGACGTGTCCAAGGTAATGTTTTTGAAAGGTGTAGAAGAAACCCTAGCGGTACAAAATTGGGAGGACTTACTTTTAGACCCCAATCTCACAACCCCACAGCTTTTCTGAATATCTTTCAATAAAGATATATATCCAATTTTTTTTTTAAACTTGAATTAAAAATAAATGAAAATCTTGAGAGAGAACAAATACTTGACAAAAAACATGAAGAATACTTGCAGAGAAGAGAAAGTTGAAAATCCACTTGGTATATCTCCAAGGGAGCTGAACTACTACAACCTGGGATTTCCTCATCTTGGAGAGAGGTTGTAGCACTAGGGCAATCAGCCCTTATCACTCTAAAAAAGACAGACTCTCACTAGAGCCTGAGCCACACTCCAAAAAACCAGAGGCGGTGCCCACTTCTTTTCTTCTCCTACAACAATCCATGCACTGGCACATTGAAGACAAGCCAGGCCGGTCTCCAAGCCATCATCTCCAGGAGATGATAACCTCATGTGAAGCCTCCTTTCATCTTCACCAGTCAACTCCAAACTGATTCCCATATCAAACTGATAACCAATTCTTGCTTGAAAATCCATTAAGAATAGTCCACCCAAAACAGCCTTTACATTACCTTTGGCAATGTAAAAATGAACCTTCCCTGAGGCTCCACCAACATCCAGCTTTACAAATTCAGCTGTCCCAATCAACTCAGTGACATGGCCACCAATTCCTGTATTGATAGGGAGGCCCAGATGAGTAGCCTCAAACAAAGAATCAGGTTAATCTGAGAACCTGAATCAACAAATGCCCTAGCCTCCCTGCCATTCATAGTGACATTGACATAACCCAGAGGAGCAGAAAAATGAGTTTCCAACCCCTCACCAAACTTCTCAGAAGAATCACGAATGTATTCCACCTCCCCAGAAGAAACCCTTCTCCTGGTTAACAATTTTTTTTGTCTATCAGCCAACCCAGGACTGATGGCATACAATTCCCCATAAGAAATGGAAACCTGACCCTTATTCATCCTTTCCAGAGCAGAGTCCATAAAATTAGATTGTCCAGAAACTACTTGCCTCTCAAAGTGAGCCCTTGGCTTCACTACCTTGGTCCTAGAAATCTCCTGAAGACCAGAGCCACCAACAGATTTACCATCAACAGGAATCAAGCCAGATCCCTCACCAGAACCTCTAACTCCAGCAGGCTTTGGCAATGAAGCCAAAGGGACATCCTCCTCAGAGTCAGAATCAACATCCATAGGCATTGGCTCACCATTCATGTCCAATGCACAAAAACTAGGGGGGGCCATATCAGCAATCTCCTTCTGCATCTTGTACAGCTCCTCTTTGCTGTACTTCCTCCTAGCTGCACTCAGCTTAGGATCCACTTTTGAAGCATTAGGCTTTGGTTAGGCCTGAGAGCTGATCTTAGGCTTTCCCACCTTTCCCACTTCTACATCATAAACACCAGCCAAGCATTCACCACTTGACTTTCCACCACAAGAATACAACTCTAATCCCCCAAAGGAAGTAGAAAAAGAGACCTTATTAACCTCCTTCACTTTTCCCTTGACATCTTCATCTTCCTTAGCAGAAGACTTCCCCTGATCAGGTATCTCCTCAAACCTTGGCCTCCTCTGATTGAACCATTCCTTCTCCTGACCAAATCAACAGGAGCATTCCCCTCACTGGGCTTCACAAATGAACCATCAGGGAACTTGAACATTCTGCCATCAAACTCCACCCTTCCTTCTGACACATCTCTGTACAGAGCCCAACAATCATTGGACTTGTGACCCCTCCTGCTGCAATAAGAGCAGACGCAAAGATGACTCCTACCAGACCTCCTATCAAAATCTCTAGGCTGAGAAGGAGCCCTTTTGGCCATCTTAGCCTCCTGAACAAAAATATGTAGCTGTTTTGTCAGATCAGCCAACTGCTCCTCTACTGGGTCTCTCTCCTGCTTGGGAACCTCCACCATACTCTTCTCTACCTTCTTCACTCTACTCTCCTCTTCAGCCAAAGACTCGCTGATTTTCTGACATATTTGGCACACCCCTCTTGATAGGTGTCCACAGCCAACAACTTCAAATGGGCCTCCACAGCCTCCTTCACCTTGTCCAAGACAGGAAACTTCTGGTCCCCATTAGAAAGAGTCTTCATCAAGTCTTTCCTTGACAGCTCCATCAACACATACATCCTGACATCTCTAGCTAGGGAGGACCAAAAAACATCTTTGGCAGAATTTTCATGTGCCAGCTTCTCCACTTCCACCAAATATTCTACCACAGGATCAAATTGCAGCAGAAACTTCCTGTAACTGAGTAAGTTACCAACACCACCATAAGACTGCCATTCACTGACAACTTTGTTCAGATCCACCATAGTGAACCTGAAACCCCATCTATCCACCATCTTCCTAAACAACAACTTCCAGTCCCTCTTCTTGTAGCCAGACATGGCCACAACCTCCTTCTCCACTGCCCTATCACCCATGAAGAAAATGATCTGCTTAACCATGTCCAGGTAAGAAGCACCATTCACACCAGCAGCATTTACATATTTCTGAAGAAACCACTTCACATCTTCCCATTAAACTTGGTACCATCCCAAGTTTTAATCCTCACACACTCCCTAACCATCACAGCAGGAGGACCTTCCCCCCCTCACTGACAGTCACCACAGGAATAGATGACCCAGAAGCCATTCTTCCAGACTGAAATCACCAAAAAAAGGCCAACCAAAGAAAACAGAAATTCCAAAGAACTAGTAGGTCCTGCCCCACGTTGGGCACCAGAAATGTAGACAATCCTATCTTACTAGCTATAGGCCTTGATGAAGGGAGTTGGAGAAAACCCAGTGAGAAAATCCCCTGTCCCTTTAGAAAAATAAAGTGAGATTTTACAGTAAATTGGTTCTTGTTGCTAAAGCCTCTTTCCCAACATGCTTTACTGCCTGATCAGCCAAGAAAGTAGTCTCCAGAAAGACTACCAAACTAAAGAGCTGAAATGTAGACCAATGTCCACACCAGAGAAAGCAATGATACTTGATGTAGGTTGAAAATCCACACCAGAGACAGCAATAATACTTGATATAGCTTGCAAGACTACACCAGAGAAACTAGTTGCCAAGTTAAGTTAAATGAGGAACTCACCTTGCAACAAACACAGCCAATTGTGGTCAGAAAACAGTGAAAACTGATTGAGGAACATGGATATCACCTCCGGATGGTTGTATGATAATTAAAGTTGCCCCAAACTGTCTTATTGATTATATACACACAGAACACTATCTAAGAGCCTATGCACACCAACGTATCTGGCGTTTCTGAGTGCCAAATTGCATAAACCCCCTTTAGAAACTCTTCCCAGACTTCTAGCACTGAGGCGGGCAGTCCACGCAACGTCGGGAGGCCCGCCTGAGGCGGCCGGACCACCCTGAATCCAGATAACCACCAAAACCTCCAAAAATACCCAAAATACTTAGAAAAATCTACTACAACTACTAAAACCTTTAAAACACATAATTAAGCTATATCAATATTGCTACATGAAATGTAGAGAAAAATTAGCCCATTCTAATGGTACTAAGCACTTAACCCTGAGACTTAAGCTTAGCCTGTAAAACACAAAAAACAAAATTAAACAGCTATCATTCAAAGTGAAAAGTGAGAAATAATCCCTTAAATACTTCAAATCTGAGAAATGTCATCAAGACATAAATTATAGAGAAAAACTGGGGCTATCCAATGATAGTACCCACATCTCCACAGTCCCAATATTTGTCAAATAATTCCAGAAAAACACCCAATTATTAAACAATACCAAATAGACCAACAAATGGCTCCGCCAA